>CP092873.1:58161724-58325521 GCA_030710605.1 Cordylochernes scorpioides | reverse complement strand
GGATCTTGCTCTGTACAAACTTTTATCTCTTTCAAAGACAGTGCTTGAAGCTCTTCAGAAGTGATGGATAAGACTTTATGAACATAGTCCTCCAGCCATTTTTCATCACTTGTGTTAGAAAGAGGTTGTCTTGAAAATATATCTGCAATATTTTGCTTTCCTTGAATGAATTCAATTTCAAAGTCATATGGTTGTAATCTCCAACTAAATCTTTGAATTCTTGGAGGCAAAACAGCTCCATTTTTAGGATTCAGCATATAGATTAGTGTTTGTTTTCTGTTTTTAACACAAATTTCCTTCCCCAAATATAGGTGTTAAAATGTTCAATTGCCCATACACATCCCAATGTCTCTTTTTCTATTTGTGAATATCTTTTTTCAGTATCAGTTAAGGATCTGCTGGCATATGCAATGGGTCTTTTAATGCCATTTTGTTGTGTTTGTATTAATACTGCTCCAAGACCAATAGGGCTTGCATCTGTGATTAATTCAGTTGGTGAGTTCAAGTTGTAATATGCTAAGCATGGCTCTTTTGTTAGTGACTCTTTAAGATCCTGAAATGCTTTATTTGTTTTCAAATCCCAATTCCACCTAACATTTTTTCTAGTCAAATTATTTAGAGGTTCTGCCAATTTAGAAAAATTAGGTATGAATTTTCTTAAAAACCCACAAGTTCCTAAGAATGACCTTAACATCTCAATATTTTTTGGTATTGGAAAATTTAAGACTGCTTCTATTTTCCTATTATCAGGTTTAATACCTTCACTACTAACAATGTGACCTAAAATATCCAATTCTTCCATTGCAAATTTGCACTTATTCCTGTTGAGCCTAATGCCTACTTTATCAAATCTTTGTAAGACTTTTCTAAGCCTTTCTTCTAGTTCTTGTCTATCTTTGGCGTAAACTACGACATCGTCCAAGTAACAAATTACACCTTTCAAATCAAGCAAAATTGAATCCATTCCTTTCTGATATGCCTCTGGAGCACTTGATAGACCAAAAGGAACTTTACAAAATCTGTAACAACCACGGTGCATGATGAAAGTTGTAAGGGGTCTTGATTGAGGGTCTAAGTCAACCTGCCAAAACCCTTTTTTTGCATCCAGCTTTGCAAATACTTTAGCACCTTTAAGAGCATGTAACATATTGTCAATTGTAGGAATTGGATGTCTTTCTCTCACTATTGCTTTATTCACTTCCCGAAGGTCTATGCATAGTCTAATTTCCTCACTATCCCTTTTTGGAACAACTATTATGTTAGAAACCCATTCAGAACCTTGATGCACTTCTTCAATGATTCCATTCTCTAGCATCTTATCAAGCTCTTGATTTACTGCTTCTACCATTGCATTAGGTATACGACGGCATCTCTGGGCAATGGGCCTATAGTTGTCTTTCAATGTCACTTTATGACTATAGCCTTTTATAGTTCCAAGTCCATGGAAAAGATGTTCATGTTCTTGAACAAGAGTTTCTATATTAGTAGACATTGATTCATTTACATGATTTACCCTTTTAATTATACCTAGTTCAAAACTAGCCTTGCCTCCCAACAAAGATTCAACTTTTTTATCAATCACATAAATTTCTTCTGAAACTGAATTTTCTTTCCAAGAAATCACAGCATTGAAACAACCATAACATGGAAGAGGTCTATCTTGACCATACGCAAAAAAGGTTCGGGTGGTGTCATGTAATTTTGGCATAATTTTATGGCCATATAATTCAAGCATCTTATTATAGCTTATGAAAGTTCTATCACTCCCTATATCAATTATCATATTTATTTCACTACCATCTATTTGCACTTTTTCTTTATTTTCAACACCTGTATAGTAGGTATATTCATCTGAACTTTCACCTACTTCAGTCTTATTTTCTTCTTGTATGGTCTTAACTTTAGTTTGATTGAAACTTTTGTGGTTTCTATTATCATTTTGATTTGGGCGGTTCCTGCAAGCTCTAAAAAGATGTCCTAATTTATTGCAATATGAACAAGTCATTTTTTTAGCACCACATTCTTGTGCTGAATGTGTATCTAATCCACAGCGATAACATTTAGGCTTTGAGGCACCTGAAAATGATGGGGTACCTTGATTAGTGAATCTACCTTTGTTTAAATTATTAGCATTATAGTGCTTTTTAGGTTTATTTTGAACTCTATTTAGTGTTTGATCATTTTGAGATTCAAGAAGTCTAATTTATTTTCTAGAAATTTCTAACATTCTAGCAATATCAATGGTTTTTGACAGTGTCAAATTTTCTTGTTGCAACAATTTTTCTTTAAGTTTTTTGTTGTTACATTTTTCAATTATTTGGTCTCTTATCATATCAGCTTCTAAATTCCCAAATTCACAAGATTTAGAAAGCTCTCTTAAAGAAATTAGGTAGTTGTCGATCGATTCATCATCTTTCTGGACTCTTTGTCTAAATTTAAATCTCTCAGTGACCACATTTTTATGAGGTGTGAAATATTTATCTAAAGCCATTTTAGTTTGTTCATAATTTTCCTTTTCATCTGGCAAGTTGAAAAATATACGCTGTACATTTGGCCCTAAACAATGCAATAGAGTTGCTCTCTTAATTTCATCCGATTTTTTTGAAATTCCAGATGCTATTTCAAAAATGGCATAGGATTCCATCCATTGCTTATATTCCGCAAATAAATTGCTTGCATTCATATTCATGGGAAAAGGTGGCGTCAGGTTGGCTGCCATACTTGTTTTTTTTTTTTAGGGCTACAGTTATATTTTCAAATTCTCGTCGCCAATTTATGTTGTATAGTTATTGTTGTATAGTTATTATTTAATTAAACATTACTCACCAGATGAAATTATTATTACAAACTATTTATTACACTTTATATTTATATTTTTACATCAACACGTTGTTTACATTATACATCGTATATTATTGTTTATGATGATGATCTCTTATATATTTAAAAACACAGAATACTACAATTATCATATACTATGCATTTTGTTCGTTTGATATAATTAACTATTTTTGATTCATATGTAAATTTTGTTTTATTTTTAACGCTATGCAAATCCATGGCAACCTTCAAATAAGTAAATTCTCTTCGCGGCAGAATAAATTCTTTTCAGCCAGTCAATAAGTGGTTGTCGCCTCTAGTATCTTTGACACATTATAACAGTAGTCTTTCAAAATTTAGTGGAAGAAATTTTCCAGCCATCCAACTAAAGCACCAAATAAGATAAGTAACGTTTCATAATATTTTTTTTAAACAGGTTAAATTTATGCATACTTTCCCAATTAATTCTTATTGCCCGTTTTATTTATTTTTATTCTTTCTTTTCCGTCTGTGACCATTGCAATAGTTAAATAAATATAATAATTTGTTTTGAATCTCAACTTTGACTCTGAGTCAATAATTTGGTTTAGAGTCAATTATTTTTTTAACCGAGCAGGATATTTTGATATAGGCTTAGCAAAAATACGATGATTCATTTTTAAGGATTTCTAGTTGTTTTTGTACTTACGTATGTTGTAGTTACGAGGACAACCCTTTAGATAAAAACAAATATATATTTATTTGAGGAACGACTTGTTTTCCAATACAAATATTGTTAAAACAAGCTAGCGATAAAACATAACAGAAAGGTTAAAGGTAGAAGTTGGAAGTGACGTCAGCATCGATGATGATTAAAGTCAAAGTTTGCGTAACAATTCCCTCCTTACTTTGTCTTTACTCCCACGATGCTAAGGTTCTCCAGGTGTTTCTTCATCTGGTCTCGGAATAGGTCCTTTGTGAAGATATCCGCCTCCAGGTCCTGAGATGGCTTGTACAGAAGGCAGATGTCTCTAGATTCATAACAGTCTCTCAAGAAGTGGTACTATCTGTTGATATGTCTACAGCGACTGCTTTGTTTAGGGCTGGAGATCCAGTTGATCAATGACTGACTGTGGGTATAGATCGCAGTTGGTTTTTCCATGAAATTCCATTCTTCCAGCTCTCGTAGCAGGTTTATTATCCACTTGATTTGACAGAAGCTTTCACAAGCAGCTATCATTTCCGCTTCCATTGTGGAGAGGGCGACGAGTGGTTGTTTACTACTTTTCCAGTCTAGAGTTGCTTCGCCGAGCTTCAATACATATCCGCCGTAGGATTTTCCATCATGAGTGGTCGACCAGCTGGCATCGGTGTAGGACTATTGTCCTAGGTCAATTGTTCCTCGTAGGTATCTCATCACTCTTTTGATTGCTGTCCAGTGCATCTGTTTTGGTTGTCTGGAGTACTGTGAAAGTTTGCTAGTGATGTAAGCGATGTCGGGTCTGGTGTTAACAGCTAGAAACATTAGCATTCCAAGGGCTTCTTGGTAAGTGTGCTGATCACAATTGTCATCTTCAATATGATTGTCCAAATTGATTTCCTTTGGAACCTGGTGTTGGAACTTCCTTACAAGTTTCCATTCCATATTTCTGTAATATTTGTTGTACATAGTGGCTTTGCTGTAGCGAAATTCCCTCCTTGTCTTGTATGATCTTGATTCCCAAAAACATGCCTTTACATGTTACATGCTTTATTTCCAGGTGAGGTCTCAATTTATTGATGAATCTGTTTGAGGTATCTTCAGAATCTGAGAGAGTGATAAAGTCATTAACATATATCCCTACATAGAAGTATTTGTCTTCATTCTTCCATTTAAATAGGCAAGGATCAGATTTAAGTTTTTACAGTCCACAGTCATGAATTACTTGACTGAATTTCTCATACCACGATCTTCCGGATTGAGGTAGACCGTAAATACTTTTGTTGAGTTTGCAAACTTTGTTTCTGTCTTGGACAAATCCAGCAGGTTGCTCCATGAATATTGTGTTTTCAATGATTCCATTTAGATAGGCTGCTTCACATCAAATAGTTTAATGACTGAATCTTTTGTTGCTGCCATTGACAAAATAGTCCTGAGGGTGGCATTTTTAATTACAGGGCTGAAACTTTCGTTGTAATCTCTTCCTGGGATTAGGTTGTATCCCATTGCAACAAGTCTAGCTTTGTAAGTTTTGTTTTTGTTTTCTTCTTCTTTATATATTTTGAACACCCATTTACTTTTGACAACTTTAGCGTTTATAGGTCTAGGTACCAGTTCCCATACTTGATGCGAGTACATGTTCTGTATTTCCTCAAGCATTGCGTTCTCCCAATGTTTCTTGTCTTCGCATGCGATGGCTTCTTCATAGTCTTTTGGAATTGTTTCATTCGTAGTAGCCAGAACGTAGTCATCGAATCTTTTAGGTATTGTTCGAGTTCTTTGTGGTCTGTCTGATCCACTTGACTCTGTCTGTCTGTTGATCATGGTATCTGGTGCTGGCTCTGTTAGATTTGTTTTTAGTACGCTTCGAAATACGTTATGCGAATAATTAATCGGTGAACTAGACTCATCAAACCCGCCACGGCAAGCACACAAAAACAAAAAAAAACATACAATATACGAGCAATATTGTTTCGAACCCAAACCCGGTTCAGCTCAGCAATAATAGCATTTTACAATTATATTCCGAAGTGGGTTAAACTTAGATATCCACACAAAAAGATGTAGCACACACTAAAAGGTTCATACATAGTTTGTCCATAGCAGACATATGCTTCCCTTTTCTTCTGCTTTAAGGTAGAATCATTCAAAGAAAATTATTAAACCAACAAAACCTCTGACGGTTACTAGAAATTTCAACAATTTGTTTATAGTAGACATATGTATTTGCTTCAAGGAGAAATCATTACAAACACACATTAAAATATCAATATATGAGTTTTTATTTTACCCCAACAAATTTACAAAATTTTCATCTGTAGATAATTCTAAGTAGGCTTAAGACTATTTCTAGTGAAATTTCCCCTTTTCTCTGACGTATTATAGAATATAAAGTAAATTATAAAGCTTCATACAAAGAAAATGATTTGGGAATATTCGACCTGGTAATTCAACCAAGATACCGCATCTAGCTAGATGGATTAATAAAAAGGAGGATTTTACAAAGTTACAAATTAGCAGGAGAGATTAAAACTTCTTACATAGACGGCTTTAAATATCTGTCTTAGCAATTCAGCCAAGATACAATATCTAGAAATTGGATTAATAAAAGGACAAATATTTTGCAAAGTCACATAGGCTAAAACTTTCTATACAATAAACGGGCTTTGTAGCCCCCATAAAAATTTTACAAAGAGTCGTCTTACCTTGTCAAAGTCTATACATACATCCTAATGGCTATTTCTCTCGACTCGGCTTTCGACCTCCGCTTTCGGTTACTCCCTCCCAACTGATAATTTTTTTTTTTTTCAAATCACGTGCCTCAAAATTTATCATCTTCTTTTTACAGAGTAAAAAGAAAATTAATTTAATTTTGCAGAATATATTCGAAAATAAAAAATAAAAATATTCTTTTTAGTAAAAGAAAATTTAAATTAATAATAAAATAATAAAATGTAACAGGTTTATTCCTTGAAAAATTCATTTAGTAATTTCTTCTTTAAAAAAAATTATAATGTTATCTTTAAAAAAATATCTAATCTATCTAGAATTATATACATATATTTTTTATTCATTGGAATAAAAAATAAATTTAGAATTTCTCGAGCTGGTAATAAAATTTTTAGACCTTTCATCTTGCATATAAAAGGGGATTGGTTATACACATATGTACATATGTACATTTTGTACATTCTCCTCTGGGCCTTTCTGCAGCGGGCTTTGGGATACAAGCCCAGATCTAATTCAAGTTCTCCATTTCTTAGTTCTCCTCGTCGTTGTCCTTCTGTGGAGGGTTGGTCAGTTTGGAAAGGGTCAGTGTCATCTCCAACTGGGCGTCTTCCCCGGCTTTGGTCTTTGGAGCATCGTCGGCCATCTTCTGGGCCTTTCCTCGGTGGGGAATTTTCCATCTGGACAACAAGCACTTCGGCGAGACACTGTACATATATGATGTAAAATGTTTACATCATTGTTGGGTCTGTTTTGTGAAAATATGGCCCAACAATTCCTCCCTTGCTAGAGTGAGAAAATGTGTTTTATTTCAATTCAGATCTGTTCATGAACTATGATAAATATGATTTTTGGAAGAAAATACATTTTTTTACGATACCAGTATGAGCAATCACTGACACTCAGGCAAAGGGGAAACAAACAAACAGGCCAAGGTACCTAGAACGGGTTATCATATAGTAGCATTAAATGGAAATTTTATCCTACCATTTAGTGGGCAATATACTAAGCCCATCTTTCGCTGCCTGTATGCCGGAGAATTTGGTCTAGTTGTGAAGTGAGTCCATGCATTCCCTGCTGCAGTCCTCATAGGGGGAAAATGGGGAAGTGGTCTATACCCGGGTTCTGTACAAATAGACATTTAGACCACTCCAGATAAAACATAGTTATATGGGCGCCATGGAATTGTGAGTGTAAACGTAGATATGTCCAATTCCTAAAACATATCTTTAAAAAAAAATCTTTATTAACTATAAGTGATGAGATACATGAGGTAACGATAGAATTAAAAAAATGATTATACAAGGTTATATAAAGCAAAAAAAAATTAAATTGGTATATAAGATCAAAATAACAATAATAATATGGTAAACAAAACGAGGGGAATGAATATATGCCAAAAAAATTGAATGAATATGATATATGTAGAAAAGAAATGACGTTGATATATAAGATATACAATGATAAACAAACAAAAAAATATATGCTGTGGTTAAATTTATCATTCAGTACATTTGTCTGAAGATGGTAACAACGCTGTTACCGAAATGTCACACACCACTTATTTATTTGGATTTGGTCCCGTTATCTTATGTTTATAATCTAAAATCCAAATTGTGCCTTATTTATATATAAATATACATAAATATAATTAGAAAGAGAAGTATACATGGTAAATGGTATATTAAATGAGTAAACACTATATTAGGAGAATAAATATGCCAAAAAAAATTGAATGAATATGATATAGGTAGAAAAGAAATGACGTTGATATAGAAGATATACTATGGTAAACAAACAGAATATATATATGCTGTAGTTAAATTTATTCAGTACATTTGTCTGAAGATGGTAACAATGCTGTTACCGAAATGTCACACACTATTTATTTATTTGGATTTGGTCCCGTTATCTTGTGTTTATAATCTCTAATCCAAATTGTGACTTATCGATATATATATATATACATAAATGTAATAAAAGAAATATACATGACAATGGTGTATTAATGAGTAAATACTATATCAGAAGAATAAATATGCACTGAAGGTCATGGGTATTTACTAATATTTTAGAATATACTTACACTAATTAAAAATTTGTACTCACTAATTTGTCACTGGGAGTGTGGGTCTGGCGTTTTCTCCGCCTCTCTTAACCATGATGGTAGTCAAATAGAAAGAAAATAATCCTAGTAGTCAATGATTCTCTAAACCAGATTATTCCAAATTTACCTTATCTAGGGTGACAACCTTACTTCTCAATGTTCTTAGTTGATCACTGTTGTTAACCACCATTATCCATTGCTCAACTTATCTATAGAATGTGTACTTATATATTTAAACCTATACAATTCACTTTAATAAAATACATATAGTTAACCTCAAAGAGGATAAATGATGATGACTAACAACCTATGTCTTACTTCTACCTTATGATATATCTTCTCACACTTGAGTTCTTAATATCTCTCTGTAATTTGACCCTTTGTTCTAGAAAAATAAAATAAAAACTTACTATTCTGGGCTACTTCTCAGCCAAAAAAAATTTGATATTCAATCTTCCCTTAAAATTTCCTCCTTCTTCAATTCTGGAATACTGGCCTGTTCTGGCAATCTGCTCTGAAGTTCGTATTTGTTGTCCTACTAATTTAAACTTTATCTTATCATAGAATGAGTTATTTTCGTTAAAAAAAATTCTACTTACTAATTGGTATTTAGACTTGAACTCGTTCTAACTAAACGTATGGCAGACAATAGTCTTTACTAGGTGATTAACTTTTGCTAGCCTGGGGCGATAAAAACACAAAGAACCTGGACAGTCCATCTGTCACCTTTTGTTATCTGGTACCTAAAATCTGTAGACCGAATCGCCTCGTCTATTCGTAACTTGCCTCTTATTTGCTCGTATTGTTAACTCTCATTAGAAACCCCCTTTGGACTTTGACTTGGAAACAAGGAGTTATAGGGCATCCAATTTACCCACCGCATGTTCCAAGTTTGTCCATAGAGGATTGGTTCCAAGCTGCGCAATATATAGAAGAGCATCTAACGTGCCAATTTCTCCCAACCTCCCGTCTGAACCACCCTCATCCCAGCCACGCTTAAAGCGTCGTAAACTACGATGTCAGATCGGTTATCCGAGGTTTGTCGTTATGCACCTAGCTTTACTACATTGGCAACTAAATCCCCCACCTAGCACAAAGTTCACCTGATACCTCTCCGTTCCCTCTCTTGAGGAGAAGATTTGTGGGCTTTTTGGTCTGATCATAACCTCCCGCAATCTTCCAGTCTGAGAATCGAGACATGATCATTATCTACGACCCTTAGAATTCAAGTTGATATAATGAAATAAAGTAATTACTTATACAAAATAAAAAAATACACTTATACTCCTTTAAAGGAGGCCTAACAAAAGGAGCGGATATCTTCCTATCGATAGAGTCGTATAGTCCTGTGAGGCTTCCGATCCTAACAAATAAAGAAATCAAAATTAAAAAATCGAACCTATTAAAATTCCTAATGCTATTCTAATGTACCTTTGGTCTAACAGTATAATTGCTTTTAACCTTCTTACACATTCATTACACCAATTCATTCATACACCCTCCCCCCTATCATTCGCGGTGTGTATACAAACTAAAGTTAGAAGCTGCTAAACAAGCCAAAGTACTATTATTATCATCATCAATAGACCCTAATAATAACAAAATCTTTCAGGACAAAATGCGAAATTAAATAAATTAACAAATTAAAACAAATTGGGGACTAATGCCCTAGTTTACTCAAAAGAAATTCTTCATACAAACTCTATATAAATTAACTGTACTTAAATAAATAATATTTATACTTAAATAAATTAATAAAATTGAATGTCGACAATCAAATACTGAAATCTAACCTATCATTAAAATTGTGCATCTAATAGTTTTAAATTCTTCTCCTGATCTTGACACTTGGTGTCTAAACTAAATGAATCATCAAAACTAGCACTTAAATTGGAGCGAATTGAACTTCAAGCATTTACCTCATTGCCAAATAGGATAGATCTACAAGTGTTTGCCGACCTTACTTCCTGTTCAAGGTTATTGGCGTCTTCCTTTCTCTGCTCTTCAGCTAAACTCCCCCTTTGGAATCATAGGGCTTTAATACCCAACCATTTTGGAGTGTAACAACAGAGATCACTTGTTATCCTATTTATCAACTCTTAGATCACAACTGCCCTACACACTCTCATTAGAAATTCTCCTTGGACTACATTCTGGACACAAGGGATTATAGGGCGTTAAATTTACCCAACGCATATTCCAAGTTTGTCCATAGTGAATTGGTTACAAGCACAGCAGTTATCTAGTGCATCTAAGTTCTCTTATATATACTTAAAGTTGAACCAGAGTTCAGATATTATTCACTTCAAATAAAAATACAAGTAAAATAAACTGTTGGACTCACTTCAGTCTTAAATCACATTCTGACACTGATACAGAATTGTAGCTTTAAAAAAAGAAAACTGAAAACTCTAAAATCACTTTCTAACACTAAAACACAATGTAGCTTAAAAAAAATAAAAACTGAAAACTCTTTACAATGACATTCTAACACTAAAACAAGGTTGTAGCTTTAATAAAAAATAAAAACTGAAAACTCTTTACAATGACGTTCTAACACTAAAACAAGGTTGTAGCTTAAAAAAAAAAAGAAAACTGAAAACTCTTTACAATGACAGTCTAATATTAGAACAAGGTTGTAGCTTTAATAAAAAAGAAAAACTGAAAACTCTTTAAAGAAAATATTCTGGATTCTAAAAAGGAGAATACATATTTTTTATTTAATATAACCTAACATAATAATTAATATGGACTTATACATATAAAATACTGCATACAGTTTAGACAAATCAGTTTATACAAACTCTCAGTGCATATTTTGTGCTATTTACAAATATTGGCCTCAAGGCTAAAACAAATTATCTATTAACCCTACATGATGAAGAGTCAAAATTGTTCTATCAAGGCAATAGTAGAGTTAACAACTACTCTTTAAACGTTAATCACCTTCTCCTATCATCTTCCTACTGTCTTTCTATCACCCTTTACCTTCTATTTATAAACCCTTTATCAATTTTCCATCAATCCTTTCTATCGATTTCCACCTTTTTCATCACCTTTCATCTCTTTTCATCGCTTTTAATGCCTTTCAACACGTTTCAACACTCTTTCAACAATTTTTCATCGCTTTCAACATCTTTCCATCATCCTTTCATCACCTTTTCATCTCTATTCATTGCTTTCAACACCTTTCAACATTTCTTTCTATCGATTTTCGACATCCTTCAACACTTTTTTAACACATCTTTTTCCATCTCTTTTAACACCTTTTCTATCATCTCTATTCCATCGCTCCTCATCGATTTACACCTTTTTCACCCTTTTTCATCCCTCGGATCTCATCCCTGGAGTTTCCTCGAAACCTGTCATCGGGAACGAATCCCGATATTACGCTAACCCACTTTGATATCGCAGGAGTCCTTTCTGGGAATCTACTCCTCCCCTGTCACTTCTTATCGAAGCTAACGACCTACCCTCCTATCTTGAAAGAAAGGAAATTTCATCTTATTCTATCTCCCCCCTGGTCTTCCCCTTTCAAGAGATAAGCTTGTCTCGACGGTCTTAGAAATCCTGTCTAGACTGGTCAGTAAGTAAACACTTTACTGTTGTTAATGGGAATTTGACAAGTCACTCATCTTTAGTACTGTCTCCCTCCAAACGAGATAGGGCAACCTTATCATGGAAAAATAGATATATATATGTACAAAAAGTCAGTTGTCTTACAACTTCGCTGAACAATATTCTCTTCAAGAACTTAAGCAAGCTTTTTACAGAATTGTAGGTTCTAGATGCTAACTATAGCTTTGATATAATCTTATAAATATTGTACGCTGGTTGAATCAGACTATGCAATTCCCCTCGTTCCAAAAGAAAAATTCTTAACATTGTTGACAACTCTTAACTCACAGGGTAGTAGCTTATAGAATTAAGTCGTTTATCTAAGACATATTTATGCGGGTGAATGGAGCCCTTCTAGTAGGTCATAAGTGTTCATCTGGGAACATTTGATCTAGGCAAATTTTATTGTCTTGCGTCTTTACTTTATGCAACCGGAGATGTCGCTCCAAAGGACCTTAACATTAGGGTTAAAAACTCGTTGCTACTTTCAGAATGAAGTGGTTGTCAAAACATTGATGTGGAAGGAATCGTACATTTGACCAGTGTATATCGTTGAATTTAAACTATGCCGTCACCCAGATACTTTAGGGTGTTACTTGGTCTCTTGGCTGTTACACGCGAATTCCGTCCGGTATTCAATAAGATATAAATGGTGAATTTGTCACGTCCAGGAGGCCATCCCTTAAGCGACCAACTCAACTTTCTCCCGACTTATAATACCGTCTCATCGCGGTAATTGAAATTAACTGGAACCAAGGAGGAATCTTAATATTGTATATCTTCGTTAATTTTATTAGTTCAACTGTCTTCTCCATATCTTCTTAATACACTGGTCTGACACACTACACTTCCCTTAATCAGTAGCAACTTCAATCAATAATGAGAAGGTCACCCCAAGGCGTCATTTCCTTGTTAAACTCATGTATGGTTCAAAAAAAAAAAGAAAACTTATATATTCCACAGTGGTATCTGCTCCCACTGGTATTAGTATCCAATATGGGATCTTTCTATTTTATTTATTCAACTGTTATTAGTCGGATCACTGCAATCCTTTTTCATCATTACTCCCAGACCCCCGCGCAAACATTGTCTTTGACGTGACTAATTCCTTAAAGTTCTGCTTCTTGAACACCCTGTTAGTTAGAATTGTTTTGATTAATCACTGGAGTTATCTGCGATGAGTGGATTGAGCCTCCTTATCTAGGTTTCCACTCTAACTCCAGGATCTAGACTGCCCAGACCTTTTACGAAAAAAAAAAGAAAACTATATCTAAACACTATTGTCATGGAAAGAAGCCACACGTCTGATTCACGAGCATAATTAAAGCTTGCCTCTATAAAACAAGATAATTATAAGAAATCCCAAAAATTCATATAATGAATTATCATTATTGAAATATCTTTCTCGCTTTCTCTAGGGAAGTAGGTTTTATTTAAAAAGAAATGCTCAAATCCATACCATTTGAATACTCATGACATTTGTTGATATATATTCTCATACATATGCCATGACAAAGCGATCCCTTTCCCGTTAGTGCTGAAATAAATACTCAACTCGTCTTATATGATTTCTAGAGAATTCATACTGAACGAATATCCATACCTGTGCCAAATTATAATAAAATAAAAGGCTAAATACATACGGGCTTAAGTTTCATGGCATTTGATCAGACCTTCTGCTGGCGATTATTTATTGTAATTAGATGCTAATAATGATCCTTCATTTGTCCTTATCCAAGGAAAGGTGTTTCAGGAAAGTGGACAGAATCGTTGGAAATTTCATCTAAAAAAAACTAAATTCTTCTTATTTATGACATACTGAGGTGATTTATTACTATTATCTATAGGATATTTAGGATTTAACAGGAAAAGGAATTCTTTAACATCTTCAATCTCATATATAGTTGGAGGCAACATGGGTTGAAAGTCGGTCGCCGGGCGCGTCCCATCTGCCGCCATCTTGAAATTTTATCGTGACTGTACCATCACGCAAATGTCTATTGTAAGTTGCACCAGAAAAGGGATGGTATAGGGGTCGAAATTCAACACTTGAAGGATTATATTAACTAGGAAAACAACCCGGGTTATCTTGATGCTGGTATGCAAAATGTCTGCAATAAAAGGTTGCTATAAACTAAATATATAATTAAATATTAGGCGGAATTTGCACACAAGTGCCAAAGAAATAATGGCCCAGTAAATATTATGAATTCAGTTGACCTATTTTATAATCTAAATACTTAAAAATGGAAGCGAATAGATAGGCAACGAAATTAAACACTTGTCCTGGACGGGGACATACACCTTTCGAGTCAACAAAAAAAAAAGATCTTGAGATAAATAAGTCACTTTCATAATAATCTAAAATGCGATATGTAAATATTTGCGATAAATAGATAAAAAGAATCACGATATGGGTTACTGGGATAAAAATAAAAGAATAACCTTAAAGATGTTATGCGGATTATATTTATAATATTCAATAGCTTCACAAAGTTTAAAAATGTTATTTATGAAGACATTCTATCGTCTATAACTAAAAGAATAGGCTAAATATGGGGGTGGTTCCTATGCATATCATATCCGTACAACAAAAAAATGAAATGTGCTAGTCTAAATGCGAAGGAGGCTAAGTTTAAAAAAATGCATATTCATTAAAGTTAGCAAAATATATATATATATATATATATATATATATATATATATATATATAATTGAATGCTGCTGTATCACTTAATGGTTAAAATGGGCATGACTGTAGAAATATTCTGGTGAAATATTTATATTATATATTGTAGCGGATGTATGTGAGTTTTTCTTTTATAGCTATTTTTAATGTAAAGGAAATAAATAATCAAGAATGTATGTCTCGTTAGTTTTTATTTTTAACCAACTTCGCATTTTTTTACAAAGTCGTCATGTCAACAATGCTAAGTGATGATGATTATTGGAATAAAGTTCTATGAAAAATTAAATATGAGAATAATAATTTTAAGATGTTTACAGCATATATATATATTTTTTTCGCATCATTTACCCCCGCTTTGATGCATTTATTCACGGAGAATAAATGACTTTAATTGAGAGATGTGAGCCTTTATAGGATCTCCTGTGGGATTTCTTGGTGGGTTGTCTTGATCCGTTGTAGAGAGTTCGCAAGTCACTTTAGACAATCTTCTCAAAACTTGGAATGGTCCTTCGTATTTGGGAGCTGTTTTAATTAGCCTCGGATCATTGTAGGGAATTCTTTTAAGAACGAGATCTCCAACTTTAAATTCAATGTCGGGATGCCTTGAATCATGTCTTCTTTTAGAAATATCACGATGATGTTGAGTTCTTTTTATAGCCAGTTTTCTAGCATCTTCTACCGAGGTTGAGGGGTTATCAGCAAATTGTGGCTGCACATTGTAACCAAAAAGTAGAAAAGATGGCGGAAAACCTGTTACTTCATGAGGGGTGTTGTTGTATACAGTAATGACCTTGGGCAAAAATGTGCTCCATTTCACTTTCGGTTAATAAAGCAAAGCCGCTCTTAACTTGGTCATGATTGTTCCGTTAACCTTTTCGCACATTCCATTACTCTGGGGGTGGTATGGTGTGGTGAAAGTTTGTTTGATGTTATGAACTTTCAAACACCTTTTGAATTCCTTGGAATTAAAGTTATTTCCGTTGTCAGTGATATATGTGTTATGGGTAGCGAGACTTGAAGGATTCTGTTGAAACATTGTAGCGTTGCTTAAGCTGTGTTTTTGATAGTGGGAAATGCCCAAACATATCTTGTAAGATGATCAATGAACACTTGGATGTACTTGTGCTTTGTCTTTTCAGCTGATGTTCCCATAACTATTGTATCTGCACTTATTACTTGAGCTGGTTGTAATTCTGTGTCTGGAATTATTAGTTGTCCCAGAGTTGGTTGGTTAGATTATTTGGTCAGTTGACATGTCTTGCATGATCTCACATAAGATTTAATTTCCTGTACCATGTCTGACCACCAAAATAAAGGAACTATTAATTTGACTGTCTTGTTCATGGATGGGTGACTCATGTTGTCATGATATTCCTTCAGAATATGTTCTTTAAAAGAAGCAGGCACCACAGCCCTGAGTAGTCCTCTCTTCTTGACCATCACTGTGTTTTGATGATCTTGAGTGTCTTCAATGAAGCTGAGATCTGCCTGTCTTTGATGTTGTTGTAGCTCGAAAATAGAAATACTTAGTACTGGGGCTCTTGATAATGCATCTACATGAGTCAGTTTGTTTCCAGATCTGTGTGTGATTGTAAAGGTTTTAGTTGATAAATTGACTAGCCACCTGAAAAATTTTGATTTTGGATTTTTGAGATTGAGTAGCCACTGTAAGGCTGAGTGATCCGTAATAACTTGGAAGGGCTTGTTTTCCAGATACACCTCAAAATAATCTATTGCTTGGATGACAGCATAGCATTCCAGTTCATAAGCTGAGTAGTTCTGTTGGTGTTTAAGAAACTTTTTGGAATAGTATGATATTACATGTTCTGTTGAATCAATTTCTTGACTTAGTATTCCTGCTATTCCAATTGCTGATGCGTCTGTATATAGTTTGCAAGGTACTTCTGGGTTGTAAGTGGTAAGAATTGGTTCTGATGTTAAAGCTGCTTTTAATTCTATAAAGGATTTATCAACTTGAGGTGTCCACGAGAATAATTTATTTTTCTGTGTCAGGTTTGTAAGATGGGTGGTAATCTCTGCAAATCTTGGAATGAATTTCCGGTAGAAATTTGCTAAGCCAATGAATCTTCTGATTCCTTTAACTGTTGTTGGTTGCGGAAAGTCTTGAACAGCTTTGATTTTACAGGATCAGGTTTTACTTTATTGTGACCAATGATATGGCCTAAGTATTTGACCTCTGACTGTGCAAATGAGCATTTGTTGAACTTAAGCTTGATGTTGTATTCAAGCAATTTTTCAAATACCTGCTTTATCAGGTTCATATGCTGGGAAAAGGATGAGGAATAAATGATTATATCATCTTGGAAAACACATACTCCTTTCCATAAAAGAGTTCCTATCACTTGCTGGATGATTTTCTGAAATGTTGATGCTGCATTTTTGAGTCCAAAGGGCATAACCAAAAATTCATAATGTCCATCATTGGTGACAAAGGCTGTTTTGGGAACTGACTCAGGGTGCATTTGAACATGCCAGTATCCCCAAGCCACATATAGTGTTGTGAAATACTTTGCTCCATGAAGTCTATCAAAAATATATTGCAAAAGTGGTATGGGTTGTTTATCATCAATTGTAATTTTATTGAGTTCCCTGTAGTCTACACAAAGTCTATTGGTCCCATCTTTTTTTTGCACTAAAACAACTGGAAAAGACCATGGGGAGGATGACTCTTTAATTAATCCTTTCTTAATCATTTCTTTGACTTGTTCGGAAATTTTCTCATATTCAGAGATGGGTCTTCTATATGGTCTTAAACTTATAGGCAAATGTTCTTTGGTGACTATATTGTGCTGAATGGAGATTCTTCCTATATCTGTTTGATGTTGACTGAAAATTTGCTCATTTTGCTGTAATAATTTATTCAACTCATCCTGGTTAGGTTTTTGCAAATTATTAAAGGTTGTGCAAACAAGTGCCATTTCTGCTGATTGCTTAGTGTACACTGTTTTATCTTTAGTGTCAACATTAAGTTCAAAGAGTTCTGCAATATCCAAGCCAATGAGTAACTGGAATTTTAAATTAGGTATTACATGAAGTTTGACCTTTCTAGTTTTATTATGAATTTGCAAATTTACATGAACATGTCCCAAAGTTTTGGTTAATGAGTTAGCTTGTTGAATTTGCATGGGAGAATCTATTAAAGGATGTAAATTCAAAATTTTTATTAAATTTTGACTTATTAAAGATATGGTAGCATCTGTGTCCATGAAGGCTTGTAAAGGATGTTTGTTGACACAAATTTTAAAGTCTATCAATTTATAAGGAGGATTGTTAGTTGATAAGCAAGCTACTTTGTTTGTTTCATTACTTGTGGTTGATTCGGTGACTGTTGCAATGAATTGTTTTGGTTGTGTATTTTTAGATGATCTCTCTGTTTTGTAATTTGGGTCATAATCAGAACATTCATTCAACCAATGTTTCACTTTAAATCTTTTCTTCATGCAAATTGGGCACAAAAATGGGCAATTTGAAGCTGATCTTTCCTGTTGAGATAGAGTGCATACTTTGGGTTTAAACAAATTTCTTAGCTTACTTTGTTGCCTGTTATGCTCAACAGAAAGTGCAACTTGTATCCATTTGGTTGAATCTGCAGATTGTGCTGCTGCAAACACATCCCTCCAACTCAAAGGTAGCCCATCTGTTAGTAGCTGTATTTTCTCTTCCCTTTTCAAGGATGTTTGATTCAGTAAGTCCATTTTTTCTTTAAAATAAGTCTCCACAGTTTCACTTGCAAGGAGCTTTCTTTTTTTTTTTTTTTGCTTATCCCTAGTACACGTGGTACAGGCCATGATAATCATGGTGGGTAGTTAGCGACTGCTTTTACTGTAAGTGCACCACATGTCTACACATGTGAAAAGCAGTTCGACTTTGCACTTACTAATGCCAGAGCCCCGTTTGGTTACTTGCACTCGCTGGTGGGGTTGGACTTTTGCAAGAATCGGGGGCCATTGGAGCATTTTTTTTTCTTTAAACAGAAAAAAGTGTCCAATGCGGGTTCGAACCCGGGTCCTAGTGGTCGAAAACCAAACGGTTTAACCAGCCTTCCACCGACCCCCAGGAGCTTTCTGCTAGATGCTAATACAATGGGACTATATGTGCAAGGCTTAAATCTGGCATTGAGTTTATCTTTTACAGTTTCCCATTTTTTTTATATGTGCATTTGTAAGAATTTCATCAGCAAAAAAATTCTAAGGCTTCATCTGCTAAATAGTAGATAAGATTGTGTATTTTTTCTTCATCGTTTGCTTTTAAATTTTCTACTTCATACAACTTAATCCAACTTTCAATTTTTATATTATTCTTACTGCCAGAATATTTTTCAAATCTATGTATATTTGCCATTATAAAAAGAAAGATGTTTTTAAATGAGTTATTTAAATTTGAAATATATAATATTTTGATTAAAAATTTACCTTTTTAATTTTCTTTCGTATCCTGCCGACTGCGCCAAGTATGTAGCGGATGTATGTAAGTTTTTCTTTTATAGCTATTTTTAATGTAAAGGAAATAAATAATCAAGAATGTATGTCTCGTTAGTTTTTATTTTTAACTAACCTCGCATTTTTTACAAAGTCGTCATGTCAACAATGCTAAGTGATGATGATTATTGGAATAAAGTTCTATGAAAAATTAAATATGAGAATAATAATTTTGAGATGTTTACAGCATATATATATTTTTTTTCGTATCAATATATATAATAAGCATATTTTGATAAATATGCTTGTCTAAATGTGAAGGAGGTTAAGTTTAAAAATAATGCATATCCATTAAAGTCAGCAAAATATAAATAAACAAATACTGCTGTTTCACTTAATGATTAGATTTTTGGGCATGACTGTGGGAAATTTGTCTTTAATTAAGTAAAAATGTATCCCAAAAAGAGTGAAATCTAATCTACTTTATAAAGGCGAAAGCTTCTTGATAAACCAATATATAAAAGAACTAAGTGGATTACCAATTCAAATAAACTAAGCTAGAAGGTCCATGGATAAGTAAGGCTGAATAGATACAATTATGAATCAAAGCGGACATTTATGTCTGAATATTACATTCATATAACGACAAAATTACGCAAATATTTTAAGGTAAATAGTGTTTTGAACGAAAAGGTCACATGGCGTATACACTTTAAAAGATATAGTAAAAAAGCTCTGAAGTCATCCTAGTAAACTAAATATCCCCGTGATAGTATAAAAAAAAATATAAAAATTAAACAATTGGATTATCAGAAAAAGATTATTTGCTTAAATATACCTACCAATATATATGGCCTATACATTTTAAAGAAATATAATATCTAGACTTAAATATGCCTAGCAAAACCATTCAGACGAATAAATTTAAAAATATATAATATAAATAAAACCATTATGCTTTTGTATAATCAAAAAAATAGAAAATTATATGGCCTATACCTTTAAAAGTTTAAAAGAGGAAAGAGTAAAGTCCTCTCGCAGACGCGAGAGGTAGAGCGAATACCTACCTTTCAGTTCAGAAGTCAGCTACCAACTAATCCTATTGGTCGTCGCCAGTTCCCGCCTAGAGTGTCCACATGTGTTGTTTCCCCAAATACCTCTATTTCCACCCCCCTACAGATGTGCCCCCCCCCCCCCCCTTACAGATGTGTCCCGAGGGGCTCTATTTTTGGATTTTGTGGGAAGCTCTGAGGTTTGAGAAAAAACATTGTTCTAGGCCTAACTTTGCGCCCCAATATTTCAAGCTCTATGTAAAAAGGGAGAAATTACTCTTTTAACATTTGAAATTAGAATCAAAATAACGTATATGCTAGGCACAAAATATAGTTCGTAAAACTGAAAAAGATTAAAATAACGCATATGTTAAGTGCAAAATATAGCTAGAAAAGTAAAAGAAAAAAGTTTAAAAAAAAATAACGTATACACAAAATATAAGATAACGCATATCAACCACAAACTATTTCCATTAACTCGAAAAATTGAAAAAGTTAAGACAACGTATACGCCAAGCACAAGATGAAGCTCGTAAAATTGAAAAAGTCAAAATAACGTATACACAAAATATAAGATAACGCATACCAACCCTGAACTATTTCCATTAACTCGAAAAATTGAAAAAAGACAACGTATACGATAAGCACAAGATATAGCTCGAAAAATTGAAAAAAGTTAAAAATAACGTATATACTAAATATAAGATAACGCATACCAACCTTAAACTATTTCCATTAATTCGAAAAATTGAAAAGGTTAAGATAACGTATACGCCAAGCACAAGATGTAGCTCGTAAAAATTGAAAAAGTTAAAATAACGTATACACAAAATATAAGATAACGCATACCAACCCTAAACTATTTCCATTAACTCAAAAAATTGAAAAAAGTTAAGATAACGTAGACGATAAGCACAAGATATAGCTCGAAAAATTGAAAAAAAGATAAAAATAATGTATATACTAAATATAAGATAACGCATACCAACCTTAAACTATTTCCATTAATTCGAAAAATTGAAAAAGTTAAGACAACACACGCACCAAGCCCAAGTCATTTCCTTTAACACTTGGAATACACTAAAATACATGAAAAAAGTACACAAAGAGAATACACAAATACGCTAGATATTAAACATCCTTGGAATAACACGTGAAGTTGTAAAGGTTAAGATAACACACGCACTAAGCCTAAAGTATTTTTCAAAAATAGGTAGAGACATGAGTTTTTCACTCAGAGTTTGTAGGCCTACTTCTTGCAAATTTTTATTAATTTGAAATTTTCGGCAATTTCGGCCCCACGTTGGAAAGCGCCAATGTTAGATTTGTTTTTAGTACGTTTCGAAATATGTTATGCGAATAATTAATCGGTGAACTAGACTCATCAAACCCGCCACGGCAAGCAAACAAAAACAAAAAAAACATACAATATACGAGCAATATTGTTTCGAACCCAAACCCGGTTCAGCTCAGCAATAATAGCATTTTACAATTATATTCCGAAGTGGGTTAAACTTAGATATCCACACAAAAAGATGTAGCACTCACTAAAAGGTTCATACATAGTTTGTCCATATCAGACATATGCTTCCCTTTCCCCTGCTTTACAAGTAGAATCATTCAAAGAAAATTGTTAAACCAACAAAACCTCTGACGGTTACTAGAAATTTCAACAATTTGTTTATAGTAGACATATGTATTTGCTTCAAGGAGAAATTATTACAAACACACATTAAAATATCAATATATGAGTTTTTATTTTACCCCAACAAATTTAGAAACTTTTCATCTGTAGATAATTCTAAGTAGGCTTAAGACTATTTCTAGTGAAATTTCCCCTTTTCTTTGACGTATTATAGAATATAAAGTAAATTATAAAGCTTCATGCAAAGAAAATGATTTGGGAATATTCGACCTGGTAATTCAACCAAGATACCGCATCTAGCTAGATGGATTAATAAAAAGGAGGATTTTACAAAGTTACAAATTAGCAGGAGAGATTAAAACTTCTTACATAGACGGCATCAAATATCTGTCTTAGCAATTCAGCCAAGATACAATATCTAGAAATTGGATTAATAAAAGGACAAATATTTTGCAAAGTCACATAGGCTAAAACTTTCTATACAATAAACGGGCTTTGTAGCCCCATAAAAATTCAACAAATGTTGAGTTCTGTTTCGTTCATTGTTGGGCTCAGTTGGAATAAATGGAAAGGGATGTAAGAAGTGCCTTAGTAAAAATTTCCTTACTAAAATATACAAGTGTGACGTTTCGGTAACAGCGTCGTTACCATCATAGGAATAGTGTGTGATATAGAGGTAAACAAATATAGAACTTAAACGGCTAAAATTATATTTGGGAAGATAGAATATCAAATAATATATAGGGTATAGAAGCATTTTTGAGGATTACATAGTGTCCAAGTACGCCAAACATTCTCCCAAGCCACCGTGGGAGAGATCCCTGAGAGGCACAGAAATGGGGGGTTGTTGACAGATTTCGCCGTGGTTTCAAGTGGTCTGGAATGTACTAACGAGGCCTCTGGCATATGGAATTCCAGCGTCCATCCCTCCCAGGGTATCAACTGTCCTTTGAAGAGAGAAGAAAGAAAAAGAAAAAAAGGGGGCCCCCTCCTGGCCCTGTGTAAGGGAGCGTATTCCATTTTTATATAATTCGGATCTTATATGGAAACTCCCTAGCATTGTAGCCACATCAAGAAACAGGCCATCAGCAACTTTTTTTAACTCACAATCAGGAGATGCCCTTTCTTGATTTTATCTACGTGAATCCAGTACAAATTTACACTTTTTTTTACCATTTTTCTCTTAATATATGTGTCTGATACTGACCTCTATTTGAATTTATTCTTTGTCATTTGTGGTATATACTATGTAACATCCATGAAATCATTAATAAATTAGATAATCTATAAAAAAAACACCTTTTGGAGATTTAGCAACCCACTGAAGACGCTGAGTACTATTTCAGAAAAGAGAATATAGCAATGGCATTCTATAATTTCTATAGATCAGTTGTAAATAGATTCATACACAAAAGAGATAGTGAGGAAAGTTTTAGAACAGATGTGTAAGTAAATCCCTTTTAAACAAGGCTCACGTGTATTTGGGAAAAGGGAGGGAATTGCTGTATTATTCTTGTTGTTATTATATTTGATAATCTATAAAATAATGGTCGGCTCTCCCATCAGAATAGACGCTGGAATTGAGCGCCATCTATTGGCCGTCTCTACAAACTAGAGGACTCGGGTCGGTGACAAGCCGAGCTTTATCAATTAAGAAGCGCCCACCTAGAAGCGGCCCCCGTGTGTGGGCCTGGGACAATGCTGGTATTATAGATCAAATTCAGAATACGTTTAACAAACTCTCTGAATCTACCAAGATATATATATATATACCTTTGTGGTTCCACGGCGGGAGAGAAACTGTACAGGGCAAGAGGCCCTAATTAAATAACCTTTAAAATTACAAGAAACAAGTACATTGACGCTATCAAAGGACCTAAAAAAAGGTTGGAGAATATTCATTGAAGAAAATGAATCAGACAACCCATTTGGGAGCGCCTATAAAACTTTTAATAACTCTGAGATCATCCAACAACAATAGAGGACTTCCAATGATCGATAATATGTTGGATGCCTAAAAAAAAAGAAAAATTGAAAAGTCTCTTGAATAATTTATTTCCAGATGATGATGTACACTCAGATAAAGAGGAGCATGTTATTATTAGAAACTATAAACCTGAACATAAGGCCAAAATAACATTTTTATAGAAATAAAAGATGTTGAAATTATTATTTCAAAATTAAATATCAAGAAAGCACCAGGTCCAGATTTTATCAGTAATAATATGATCAAACATGCAGGTACACTTTTTAATCCCGATTTTACAGCAAATATTCAACAAATGCATTGAATTAGGTTACTATCCGGATGTATGGAAAGACTACTGTAAAGATCATTCCAAAACCTAATAAAATAAACTATGAAGCAAGCAAAGGCTATAGACCTATATCATTGACATCAAACATTTCTAAGTTATTTGAAAAACATAAAAAAAATCAATAAATATTATGGAGAGAACAATCTAATGAGTCCAAGGCAACATGGATTTTACTAAACATAAGTCAACGAACAGTGCAAGGGTAGATATGATGGAAACCATAACGAAACACAGACAAGGAGAACAGACTTCTTTGATTACAGTGGATATGGCAGGCGCTTTCGACAACGTATGGTGGCCAGCAATTATTAGAAGACTCGATTTGGATAACATTCCCTCCAAATTAATAAGAATTATACAATATTTTATTTAAACAGTGAAAGAAGGGCAAATTCCACATATGTAGATACAAATGTTACAAAAATCTGACAAAGGGATGCCCTCAAGGCGGCCCTAATAAAGTTGTTTTGTCGCTGTTGCTGTATTAGTGTATCACAGCAAAAGTACAGTACACAACTCCATTCCCCCGGAGCAGGTAGTTTTATGTTCCAATACAATTTATAATAACAAGATGTAAGGGTAGCACCATAAAACAAAAGAATGAAATATGTATGAGAGGACACAAAGAAAGATTCTTCCATATAAGCTATATACTAGATATTTATTCAAAAAACAAACAAAGTTAGGGAACATTTCTATGCTGGTGGGATGTGCTATTTATATAGTGATCTAGATAGAGGTGACTTGAAGTTACAAATTTGCCTTTATAAGGGGGAAAGCCTAGATCTCTATATACTCTAGCGAGACAAAATAAAGATCCCTATCATAATTACGTTCCTTAAAGCCCTTTAGGGCCCATGCGAAATTTATGTCAGCTCCTACTCAAAAGAAAGACTAGCCATAATGGCAAAGGGGCTTACCTTTTCCGAAAGCGCCGGAGGATCTCCTCCCGTCCACGTCTCGAGCCTGGCTCCTGACTGCCGACTCCTGACTGCCGAATTTAGCAAAGAAACTCCCTTTTATTCTTGCCCCTTTCTATTTTGATTCGCTGCTCGTGCTAATTTTTTTTATTGGTTGGCATTTTCATTCGTCAAAAAACACGCACGTGATCTCGACCGCCCCGCCTCCAATTTACCGTGTTGCCGAGAGAAAAAAAAAGGAAACATTGTAGATAAAAAAAAACAAATTAATTTCTTTAAGAAATTAAATAAAATATAGTCCGTGTATTATTAAAATTATTGATTTAAATCCTTACATGATAAATTATTTTCTTTCTTTATTCTATTCCTAAATCTTTTTTTTAAATACTAATTTAACTGGGGCTACTGTAGATATTCGACTTGTTAAGAGTTTATAATTTATTATAAATTTCCGGATATTAAATTCAATGCTGAAATTTAATAATTTCTTTTAGTCACCTCTATCTAAATATTAAATGAGGGGCATATATATACGAGGGCCATCCAATAAATAAGTTTCCCTATTTTTTTTTTCTGCGAACGAAACGTTGTAAAAATTAGTTAGTATAGATGAAATGGTCACTAGGATGCGTTGAAAGCTGGTGACCATCAAAATCACGCTAACTCGTACGCGCAAGTCCGTAGCGCTTCAGTTTCCATGGAGCTACCACTGGTGAACGTGTCCACTTGCGAACTCCGTTCTGTAATTCGTTTTTTCACGGCGAAAAATTAAACTGCGGTCAATATTCATCGCAATTCAGTGTCAGTGTATGGTGAAGAATGTATGAGCATCCAAATGGTTCGCCGATGGCGTTCATGGTTCTTAGAAGGATGGCAAAACATGCATGATGACGAGCGAAGCGGCAGCCCCGTTACTGCTACAGACAATGCAGCCGTTGCTGTTGTTCGGAATGTGGTGGAAGCAGATCGCCGCGTCACCATTGACGAAATAATAATTCGACTGCCTCCTGGAATCGAAATTAGACGCTCTTAGATTGGAACAATCCTGTCAGATGCTTTGGATTTTCGCAAAGTCTGCGCAAGATGGGTCGCAAGATTGCTTTTGGAAAATCACAAGCAACAACGGATGGAGGCAGCCCGAGTTTTCCTGGAAATGCATCAAAGAGATGGAGATCAACTGTTTTCCTGTATTGTCACTGGAGATGAAAGCTGGGTGCATCATTCAACTCCAGAAACAAAACGACAAAGCATGGTGTGGAAGAAGCCTGAGGAAAGTGCACCAAAAAAGGCGAAGGTCACAATCTCTGCAGGCAAAGTTATGGCTATGGAAAACTTCAAATGGGAAATTTTCACACATCCACCTCATTCTCCGGAACTTGCCCCAAGCGACTTCCATCTTTATCCAGCACTCAAGTGGCACCTTGGAGGCAAGCACTTTGCGAATGATGACGAAATGCAGGCGGAGGCGAACCACTGGCTACTAAGACAGGACACGGCTTGGTACAACAGTAGTATCTAAAAATTGCTACAACGGTACCAAAAATGTTTGAACAGAAATGGTGATTATTTAGAGAAGTAGTCTATGAGTTGTATAATGAAAATAAAATAACTGCATAATTGTAAATAATGTGGTTTATTTGTTAAAAAATAGGGAAACTTATTTATTGGATGCCCCTCGTACATATGGTACAACAGCTTCCAGCATGGATGTCTCTGGATGTCACTGGTGTCTCCTTCTCCACCAGGCATCAGCTCTCGGCATGGAAGTCTGGTGTCTTCTTCTCCACCAGGCACCAGCTCTCAGCATGGACGTCTGGTGTCTTCTTCTCCACCAGGCATCAGCTTTCGACATGGATGTCTGGTGTCTTCAAGTGGCTAGGTTTCTGGGCAAAAAAAAAAGAATCTATAAGTCTTCATGGGGGGGAAGCCATGTATCCAATTGATGTTGATACCATACATCTTCTGTTGGGGTATGATTACAAAACGTACCCCAACAATCCTCCCCCTGCCAAGTAATGGACAAATACGTTTGTGCAACTCATTATTCATCTGCCTTTCATCAGTCACTATGAAAGCAGGCCCATTTCTAGCAAATGCATTTTCCATTACTAGGTAAAGCCCAGATGTACCGAAACCTATAAAGAAAATAAGGCTAATCAAAATGATGGTTTGCCATTCTAGATGTTTATTATTCCGAACATTAGTGGGCATTGTGCATCCAGGCAAAGGGAGGTTTTATGTGTTATTTTTTTTGTCAGCACACTGTTATCAACATAGGCCATGGGGGACAGTCATATCATATGTATGGAAGTAAGCAAGGTCATCTGTCTCACCATTCATGGGTATATATACCACCCTTCCACTTTCTTCTTTGGCCTTGAGGAGTAGTCCATCCTTGTGGTAAGTCTTATCACTCCATTCTTGCCTCTCGAGGTGCTGGACCCATTGCTACCTTCTCTCTGCTAACATTACGGTTAGTACATTTCCCTATTTCATATTATATATGGAAAAAAAATTTTGGGCGCCAAGAAGTCGTTTAGAAATAACTGACTAGTCCAACTCCTAAAACATGCCAGCATCTTTATTTAAGTACCAATCAAGACATTCGTGTGGTATAGTTATATATCCAATCAAAGGAAAAGATACTTATAGTTAGCTGAAAGAAATATCTTGGTACATATTGATTAGCCTATGACATGATGACTTTTGCTAAAATAAAAAAAAAATACAGAAAACAAAAAATTATGAAAATAATTATTAAAAAAGGCATGAAATATGTGATGATAAATGAATCATTCCATGTTAAATGATGAGTACAATATATATATATGCATATCATGTAGATAGTGATTAAATATGTTAAGACATAAGTGATAAAAATCATCCCATGATAGATGACAAAAGAAAACTACAACAAAATTATATATTAAAAACTTAAAACTCTTCCGGTGTACAGCTTATGAAAAAAAACTTATCATTAAATGGAAGATAGGTATCTTTTATTTGTAAACGTTACGAGCTTTCGGGCAAACGCCCTTCTACAGGTTTGACAGAAAATTAAGGCGAGAGACCGACCTATATACAAGGGATGATTTACATAATAAACAATTTTTATAACTTAGCAGTAAGAATTTTTAATTTTTAATAAGTAACTATTGTATTGATATGGTAATAAGATGTTGTATACTAGATTTTTAACTATGTAAAAAAGGAATAGATTAACTTGAAATAAAGATATCATAAATTTCAGGAATTTCTATTTTTCTATTTATGCTTTTAAGTTTGGTGGATACTATGGATTCTAACATTAATCTTTGGTGTAGGTTGGGTATGTTACGGTAATGGATAGTGGGGTGGTTGGTATTAAAAGAGTGGCCAGTGGATGCAACATGCTGATAGATGAGGGAACGTGGGTCGTTGTTATTAATGTTGCGGGTGTGTTCTGACATTCTAATGGCGACGGTTCTACCTGTCTCACCCACATAAGTGGCGGAACAATGTTCGCATGAGACAGAGTAGACCGCCCCAGAAGAATCCAGAGGACTGAGTTGGGTACCAGTTTTTGTAATGGGGTGTCGGAGAAGTGAGTGGATACTGGGGGTATTAATGAAAAAGGTGCGAATGCCAAATGGCCTGATGAGACGGGAGATACTAACTGTTAAAGGAGAATAGGGCAACATGCAGGTAGTCCTGAAGACTGGGGGAGGATTGGAGGGGGCGGGAGAATAGGTATGTTTATTAATGAATGTTAGTGGATAGGAGGCGGCGGTGAGATGGGAGATGATACGGGCTTTTTCTGTGGTTTTAAAGATGGGTAGAGAGCAGTGTGTGTGAAGGCGCCTGGTGAGTGTTTTAACGATGTTAATTTTGTGTACTATGGGGCAGAAGGAGTAGAAATGGGTGTAGGTGGGGGTACTGCTATTCTTGTAGTATACTGTGGTGTGGAATGATGCCGGGGTACGTATGATTAAGATGTCTAGGAAGGGAATGATGTGTCCCTGTTCTTTTTCCATGGTGAACGAGAGGTTAGGGTTGTAACTGTTGAGGGTGGACAGGATGGTTTCTTCAAGGTCGGTTTTACATATGCAAAGGATATCATCGACATATCGTCGCCAGAAAAGAATGTCATCACAATGGAGGTTGCAGACCCATTTATCTATTCTGGTCATAACCAGCTCAGCAGCTATGGAGGAGAGGGGGCTTCCCATAGGCGATCCCCTTATCTGTTTGAAATGGATATGGTCAAAGGTAAAGGTGCTCATGTTTAAGCATATCTGTGAGAGGGATGTGATAGAGTTGGTCTTGACGGGATCTGTGTTGATGGAAACCAAAAATTGGTTGAGGCTGTCAATTATCAGGTGATGGGGGAGACTGAGGTATAGGGATGAAACGTCAAATGAACACATGGTGAAGTTTTGGGGGGGTGTAGGCCGGTTATTTCTTGAATGAGTGTGGGGGTGCTGGAAACTGTGAGATTACTTCTATTGTTGTTTAAAAGAGGTGAGAGATAATTTGAGAGGTACTTAGCTAGGGGGTAGGCGGGAGAGAGGTGATACGCAATGATAGGGCGCAGAAGGACAGAAGGTTTGTGGACCTTGGGAAGGCCGTAGATGTAGGTACCATTGGGGAGATTAGTGGTAAAGGATTTGTGTTCCTCCGTTGAGATGAGACTGGTTCTTTTCATTCGGTTGAAAGAGGACTTGAAGGTTTTTAATGCTATTGTGCTCTCTTGTGCGGAAATTTGAGAAAAAGTGGCTGTGTCCTGCAATATTTCCAGGATTTTGGCGTGGTACGAAGATCGGTCTAGGATTACGGTGTCAGTGCCCTTATCTGATCTGCTAATGACAATTGAACGTTGTTTCATTAGTCTGCGGAGGGCCTTGGATTCAGTTTGGGAATTTGGGGGTGGGGGGAGAGGTCTCTGGAGTACCCGGGATACATGGTTTCTGATGGCGCATCTGTCTTGATGGTTATGATTCTTAACGGAGGCCTCTATTCCACTGATGATCCTGGGTATATCGGGTTTGGCGGGAAGTCGATATTTGAGGCCTTTAGAGAGGAGACTGTTTTCAGCAGGGGTGAGGGTTACGCTAGACAGATTGATGATGTTGTTTGAAGCCTCGGGGTTGGCATACTTGTGATCGAGTGGGAAGGAGTATTTTTGGGACCAGAACGCTAGCTTTTTATCGTGTCTAAGCTGTATACTTCGGTCTTGTACCTTAATATCTGAGGTGGTTCTTTCTATGAGAGCTGTGAGATCAGATTCATGAACGTTTTGGGAGGTTAGGCATATCAGCCCTTTGATTGATTTGGTGAGGAATCTAATTTGGGAAAGGCAACCTTTAGTTCTTGCCCGTAAGAGTTGCCATTGGATTCTTCTTATAAGTTCTGCCGAGAAGGGGTTTCCAACAGGATCCTTTACACGGAGGGATGGAGGGATAAACACTAGCCGTTCACATAGCTGGTTGAACTTTAAATGGCAACGCCATTTGGCGAGTTGAAGAGATTTCTTGTGGATGAGGAACTTGTATCTGTCGATTTCGCCTCTAGGAAGAGCCATAATAAATACGAAGAATTACACTCAATTGATTAATAGTAAAAACTTAAAACTCTTCCGGTGTACAGCTTATGAAAAAAACTTATCATTAAATGGAAGATAGGTATCTTTTATTTGTAAACGTTACGAGCTTTCGGGCAAACCTGTAGAAGGGCGTTTGCCCGAAAGCTCGTAACGTTTACAAATAAAAGATACCTATCTTCCATTTAATGATAAGTTTTTTTTTCATAAAATTATATATGATGACAAAATATATATACATATATAATTAAAGCGGACAAAAAAATAAGGATAAAATAGATCATACCTTGAGGAAAGATCAAGCCACGACAACATGTTAAAAAAAAGGTCGCATCGTGGTAGATAAATATGATTAATATCATGAATATCAAAAGAAAAATTGTTGAATTTATAATATATGATTATAATATAATATATATAATATAAAAATAATAACATATTGAATAAGAAAATGTAAACATAATATATATTTGTGCGCTGAAGGTTCAAGGTTTAGTATCTCAGTTAAGCTTTCAATCTTATCCAGTCTGGAGTCGCGAGTTGGTCACTGGGTAATATTCCTCTATCCCGATCCTACTGGAGAGTGGGTTCTTGTGTTAGATTCCTCAAATTACAATACTCTCTCAACCCAGATGGGAACGTTATTTAGAATCTTGGTCAAATGGAACATAGCCCAGACCTCTATTAAACTACACAAGCCACTTAAATCTAGGGTGACAACCGTATGAAGAAAGTTCTCGGTTTGACAGAGCAACTAATCAATTTCTCCTATCTTGTTTGCGACTCCGTTTACCTTGTCTCTGGGGTGTGTACAGTTCGGCTACCTCTCCCCCTTCCAAGAAATTCATATTACTTTCATCTACTAATATACTATTTATCCATTGATCTGAATCCTATTAATCTACATCTTATCAATTTGAAATTTATCGATCTGTAATTTTGGTTCTTTTACAAATTCCTTCAGAATTCTACTCCCTGTATAACTGCACTTAATCCTACTGTCCTCATTGCAACACTTCTAAAACTTTGACTCATTGGCTCGTTCTGGCGTCTCCGTTCGCGGTTCTTATAGTTAACTAATAATTTAAAGTCTTATCCTAACATGGAACGAGTTTAAACTCGTTGAAGGTTCTATTAAATACTTATTCTGCCTCTCGAATCGGTCTTATGCTCGAATTTATTCCAACAAAACGTATGGCAGGGCGAATCCTTTATTAGAAGAAACTTCCGCTAGCTATGGGGGCTCAAACTGGTACCAAAAAAAAAATATCAATAGACGGAAACTACTTCGTCTAGAATAACTGGGCAATCTCTGCCTACATGCCAATCTTACAGGACCTCCCGTCTGAAACACCCTCGCTCCAGCCACGCTAAAAGCGTCGAAAAATACGGTGTCAGATCAGTTACTCAAGGTCGCGCCGTTATGCCCCAGGCTATACGGCATGGCTAAAACAAATCCCCCATCCTGCATAAAATTCAGTCTATACCTCTTCGTTTCCTCTTGCGAGGAGATGAGTGGGCATTTCGGCTTGATCCTGGCCTCCCACTACCTCCAAGTCTGAGGGTCGGGATAGGGATCATTTATCCACAATCCTTAGAATTCAAGCTAAACTAAAATTAAAAAAAAATCAAAGGAAAATTATATCCCCTAACGAGGGACCTAACAAAAGGGAGCGAATATTTTCTATCTAGATAGAGTTGTAGTTGTCCGGTTTGAGGCTTCTCGGTCCTAACAAAATTTGAAATAAAATAAAAAATCGATCCTATTAAAGTCCTTAACCCTATTCTAATGTATCTTTGGATTAACAGTATGTTAGACTCTAACTTTGTGGTCTCATTCATTGATCATTACATTCACTCTTTCATTCACGATCGCATTCAAACTAGAGTTAGACTATCATAAAAACCAAAAAACTATAATATCATTATTAATAGGCCTTAACAATAATGAAAATCTTCCAGGACAAAATGTGAAATCAAATAAAATAATAAAATTAAAACAAATTGGGAACTAAAGCCCTAGGTTACTCAAAAGAAAATGCCTCTGTACAAGCTCTATATATATTAATACATTATACTCACTGAATGATTGTTAACAATAATTGTTGACAAGTCTAAATAATCTGGAAGCTAACCTACCTTTAAAAAAACAGTGTAACTTCAAAAACTGCCCTTGCCTTGACACTAAGCGACTATTCACGACAATTCTATATAGACACACACAAAATATAAGGGCGAATAAAGGACCATTAAATGTGACACCTCATAAAAGCGGATTGAGTCATTTCCCTAGCCACCGTGGGTGAAGTCACTTTCTTCTTACTTCGTCGTGCGTCTGCCCCCTTTGCAGTAGCCCGACCTCAACACTCTATTGAAAGATGGATTTATAGGGTTTATGATTCACTACCCAACACTAACATTCTCAAGTGCTTTCCAAGGATCGACTACAATCTGGGCCTACTTAACTTCTACCCCTGGTTTATTCTCTTTGGGACCCCTACTCCTTTGACAGACTGCCTTTTCTTTGCATCTTTGGCCAGACATCTCTTGACATGAGTTTACAGGGCTTGGTTATTACCCAACTCGTTATCTAAGAAGTCCTTCCGGCCTACAATTTGCCTGTTTCTGTATCCCTCAGCTGCCCTGACCACTGATTCAGTGTCCCTATACTTCACAACTTCACTCTGAGAGATTGACCTTTCATGACCTCATTAGAAACCTATTTCAAAGGCTACTACCTGAAAGCAGGGGATTAAAGGGTTTCTAAATTACCCAACGCAAGTCATAGGATGCCTATTAGGTTTGTTGTTTTAGACATAGCCCCCCTCTAAATTGTGATCTCCTACACCTTCCTTCACCTATTACTCCCGATAATAACCAAAAATTCAGATTTACACTAAATAATTAATTCACAATTGTATACATTATTCTCACTGGTCTTTGAAACTCGGGGTTTAACAAGAAATAGTTTGTATAAGAAAAAAAATCCTAATGAAGTTTTACTTCGGAAAAAAAAGGTAAAAAAAAAAGGTTGAAATCTCTAAACTTCTCATTCTATTGAGCTGATTCTCCGTACACACTCCAAAATCCTTGTTAGTGGCGGCAGTCTAAGCAGAATTTACACTGTGCGGGCCTTTTCACCCTTGTAGACCTGCGTAAAGTTAAACTGTCCACACTAACTCTGTCAATTTCCCCTCGTCTCATTACTTCTGAGTTCGCTCTGGTTGTCACCCTCTGTGGAACCACTACATTAACGGACCTATTAGGGAGATAAGCTGGACCTGTAAGATGAATACAATGATCTTCATCACTGGAACCTTGACTTAAATTACCATCACTAGTTTCTTCCTCCTCTGTGGGGAAAATTCTAATTGGTACATGGTATTGTTTTAACCTATCTATATGGTATTTATCCAAATCCCCAGTTTCTAGATTCTTCAAGAGATATCAGTATCACCAGCTCTTTTTAGTACCTCATATGGACCCCCATACCTTGGCTCAAATTTGTGACGCCCCTTCGTCTCATGCATTCTCTCCACTAGGACTAAATCCCCGTTATTAAAAGTTCTCAGCCTTTTGTTTTCGAACTTAATCCTAGCTTCTTCCTGTTCATTCAAGTAGGTTTGCCTTACCACCTCTCTTATCTTCTCGACCTCCTCTGTTAGTTCCCGCTCGTAGAAGGCTGCCGTTTGAGCAATCAAATCTTCGCCTACAGGACTTTGTCCCGTTTCCTGGAAAGGTTGCGGAAGCCTCAGCTCATGTCCGAAGACGAGTTTCGCTGGCGTAAATCCTGTACTAGAATGTTCAGTGGTCCTGATAGCTAAAGCTACCATGGGCAGGATGTCATCCCAATTAGAACCTGCTTCACACCTACGCAAAGATTCAATCACTGTTCTGTTGAGCCTTTCTACAGCGCCATTACTTTGAGGTCTCTAAGCAGTGGTGTTCACTGCACTTACCTCCATGGCCTTGCAAATCCCTTTGAAAACACAGCTAATGAATGCCGAGCCCCGGTCCGAAAGTATAGTTTTCGGTATTCCAAAGATAGTAATTACGCTTTCCAAAAGCGCTTTAACCACTGTACTGGCACACTGGTCTCTTGTAGGTAATAAAATAGGGAATTTGGTAAATAAATCGACTATGGTCAGGATGCTAGAATGTCCTCTGGAAGTCTTCTCTAAGGGTCCTATGAAGTCTAGAGCAAGGTTCTCAAATGGTTTTCCAGGCCTGAAGTGGGGAGCATTACCAGCCTTGGTTACACCTTGATTTGAGAGCTGGCAACCCTCGCATCTGTATATATAGTTTTGGACCTGTGTCCTCATACCCGGCCAATAATAATCGTCCTTCAGCCTTCTCATTACCTTCTTGACCCCAAAATGACCTCCCGTCGGAACGTCGTGGTGATACTTAATCACCATCTCCCTAATGTCTGACGGAACCACCTTCACCCAGATACCCCCACTGTTCTTAGACACAAGGTAACCCTCGTGCATTTTATAATCCTTATTTTTATAAATTACAGTCTCGGTAGACCGTCTGTCACCTATTAGTTTCAATATGGGGGCCCATTTCTAGTCTTTAAGCAAACCTTCCCACGTCCGATCTCTATCTATCAAGGGGGGCTCACGGATTTTAATTACCGCGGCCACCACTCTCTTATCTTGTGATGACTCAGGATCATCCTCACACGGGAACCTACTGAGGAAGTCGGCTACCGTGTTTTCTTTCCCCGGGACATACACAAATGTCACGTTGAAGTCTTGGATGATCTCTGCCCACCTAGACAATCGAGCGTTCTTATAATCAGACCCCTTGTTATAAGTGATCGGTTTGTGGTCGGTATGCACCTCAACCTTACTGCCCGCCAAGAGGTGTTTAAAGTGCTGCAGAGACAACACTACGGCATAAGCCTCCTTTTCGATTGTGGAATAGCGAGTTTCGGGGCCTATCAACCGTTTGCTCTAGTAAGCTATTGGCTTGACAACCCCGTCTATCTCCTGTTGGAGACAAGCGCCAACCGCTATTCCACTGGCGTCTGTATTGAGGATAAATGGTCTCCCTATCATTGGATGAGCCAATAAAGGCTCACTGGTCAGTACTTGTTTTATAGTCTCAAAGGCTGTCTGCTCTATAGTACCCCAAGTGAATCTTCGCCCCTTTCTCAATAAGTTACTTAGTGGAGCTAGGAGTTCACCTGCGTTGGGTATGAAGCGCCTGTAGTAGTTTACACTACCCAAAAGACTTCTGACCCTCCTGATGTTGTGGGGACGTTTCAAATCCCTGAGAGCCGCGACATTATCCCACATGGGTTTTATCCCATCCTGATCAATTACATGACCGAGGTAATCTACAGAGCCCCTGAAGAAATAACTCTTCCCACGCCTAGCCTTTAGATTAAAGCGACTCAGGCGTTCGAGTACAGCGGCAAGGTCCGCCACATGCTGCTCATGGGAGTCGCTGTAGACGATGACATCATCGATGTACAAACGAACGCATTTATACAACAAATCCCCTAGGACCAAATTCATGGCCCACTGGAAGATCTGAGCTGAGTTCTTCGCTCCTTGTGGTAGACGTGTGAAACGATATCTCCCCCAGGGCAGAGAGAAAGTGAAATAATCTCTATCACCCTCCGGGATGCGAATCTAGAAAAATCCAGAGGTCAAGTCTAATGTGCTGAAGACCTTTGCGCCTGCAAAAGCACGCAGGTTGTCTTCAACACGAGGTATTGGGAACGGGAAGAATTATGTCTCCTCATTAATTAATCGCAGGTCCATTGTAATGCGGACGCTGCCGTCTGTTTTAGCAACAGGGAATAGTGGAGAATTCCATAAGGATGTACTCCCCTCGATTATTCCAGCTCCTTCCAATTCGTCTACTGAGGCCTTCACCTTTGAGACCAGTTTATTTGGGATCGGATATTGACGTCTATAGACCGGCTTTCCAGTCAGCATCTTTAACTTAGGGGCAATGATGGTTGACCCATCGCCCATATCGGAGATGTCGTCACAGAAACAGTGACTATACGCCTTAAGGACGTCTTCCCCTGTCCTGATTTCATGTAGAGGTATACTGGGTGGTCTGACAGGCACCTCACTGGCCTGTAACGAGGACAGGAAGGCCGACTTAGTCGGTTCTTCGTCCTGCTCAAAGTCTGATCTGACGCTTCCATCATGATTGAGGGTGAGTCTTAGAGCCTTGAATCCTGGCATATCTAGGATCCCATCAGAGCCTAACCCACCTAGACGGCAGTATTCGAACGTTGTTTTTACCTCCCTGATGGGTTTGCCCCTGATATAGGCTCTAACCTCTATTAACTCACTCCCCAGTGACCTTAACTCACTCCCACTAATCCCCTTAAGGAAGGTGGGTTTACCCAAACCTTCAGCGCTAATATCCAAGGGATCTATATTTACAATGTTGGCCTCTGAGCCTGTATCGATAATTAGTCTGATAGTCCTATTGCTCAGAGACCAACCTTTATCTACAAATGTACATGTGATTACAGGTAGACCGGCTAGAGTTCCCCCATTCCCTGCTCTGAGGCATGCCGGACCTATTTTTTTTTATCATGGCTGTGCAAATTCTTGCCATGTGGCCTGTCTCCCCGCACCTGAAGCACTTAATGGGTGTCCGCGTTGTGTCGGGGCCTTCATACCCCCTAGGCGTTCCTCCCTTGGTTGCTGCTGGAGGGCCTTCCTTGCGTTGCTCTTGTGGGGCTCTACCTTTGGGGTTCTGTTGGGGTCCCTCCTGCCTGGCCCCTTGTATAATGGGCTGGTTGTTTTGAGCGGAACCTCCTCTCCGCTGGAAACCTCTGGTCTGGTTGTTGTTCCACCTGTTTCCAATATTCACCCTGGGTTGCTCCCTGTGGGTCCTCCTCAGGTCTTGGTTTTCAGTCTCCAGGTTCTTTAGCTTGGATTCCAGTTGGGCCATCAGGCTTGTTAACTCCCTCAACTTCCTGGCACTCCCCTCTTCATCTTCCAGTTGGCATCTGGAGTACTCGTCATCCCTTTCTTCGATCTGATGGAGACTGCTCACAATCACCTCCCATGGCTCATTCTGGAGTTGGTGGGCTCTCTGCCACAAGTTTGGACAGAGTCCAGTGAGGAAGATATCAGCGACCTCAGTGATGTTGATCTTCAGGCCATCTGATTCGGCTTCGGAGGCGAGGCTCCGCACTCTATTCGCATATTCCTTCACCTTTTCTCCGGGCCTTTGTCTACAGGAGAAGAATTTCTTCCTGGCTTCTCTCTTGGGGGCCCTCCTGGAGAATCTCTGTTCCAGGTTTTCTTTTAATTCGTTGTATCCCAGTTTGATCTGGGAGGCCTGGAGGGCGAACTCTCTCGCAGCTCCTCGAAGGTGATTGTCCAGGAGGATCCTCCTCCTAGAATCATCCAGGGCTTTCACGTCGTAGACCAGTTCGAAGTCCCGGATGAACTTGTCGAATGGTATGAGCCCACTCCCCTCAAACTTCTCCAAATGGTATAGCGCAGACGGCAACGGCGTCTGGCTGGGTGAGGGGTCATCTCCAGGGTGCATGGTTCTCTCTCAGTCTGCTGTCTGAAATATTCCAGATTAGTAGTGGGGATTGGAGGAGGGCACTTCATGTATAAATGGGGCAGGGAATCGAGGGGTGGAAGATGGGTTCATGGCCCAAAAGAGATAGGAAATTGGAGAAGTACATGTTCATTCATATGAGTGGTGTTAAGGTACGCGAGGTCAGATTGAAGAAACCTCCTCTTAACAAGTAAAACTTTGACCTAAAGTTTTGATGTAGTTTGGGCTGCCTCAGGTGATCAAGCAATAAAAGAAAATAACGAAGACAAAAACCAGCGGCTACACACGTAAAGCTCTCGCTCTACTAAGAAACTCTTTATTTCAACAACACGGCTCAGTTATATACAAAAGGGAAATTTACATAATAACAATTTATACATTCAATAGAAAAATCTACATTTCTAGTCATACATTCAAAAGATATATTTACATATTGTATGTTACGACTTTTAACATACCCCCACCTTTCTTTTTTGTAAAACAAAAAAAAAGAAATCCGTTCCACCGTGATGGGGGGATCCAGGCAGGTGGGACACCGATGCAGGGAGCCCAGGCTCTCATCCAGGAAAACCATCCTCTCCTCGGCACACTGCGGCACCCTCTCCATACACACCACCGGAGGTTGCCCCACAAGCGTCCATCTTCCTCTTCCAAAGAAATCGGAGGTAGTCCCAATCATTTTCCCTGATGGCCATCACCTGGAAATATCTCCTCACGTCGGCCAAAACTCCGTACTTATTTTTCCAAAGTTTTATCCCTATTTCCGGGATTCTCCTCAGTAGAATGGGTCTCCTCTTCAAATACCGTCTTAAGGCGCGTGCGCCGTGTCCTCGACAGGAAGCGCCGTCACATACTGGCCGTATAGGCGTCGTTTCGGACCCACACCCAAATACAGGGCGATCAGGAAACCAGTATCCTTTTCCCTCAGGTGGAATTTCATCAACTCCTTCGATGAACCCATCATTCAACCAATCCTTTGTATCAATAATCCCTTTCTCCATTCTTGATTCAGTACCTTGTTCTGCATCTGGGTTTTCTTCCACCCTTGAATCAGTACCTTGTTCTATATCTAGGTTTTCTTCTTCCACCAATTTCCTCGATGCTGGAATTCTGACAACTTCTTCCTCATTTTCCTCATTATCATCAATCGATTCAGTTTCATCTGAAATCTTTACTTGGTCAGCGCCTTCAGCTACCGCTCTAGAATTGTTCACCGGTTCATAACCTTTAATTTCCGTTCCAGAATCCTTTACTCCATTACCCTTGGTTTCAGCTTCCGAATCCCCTATTCTATCGCTTTTGGACTCAGCCTCAAAATCTTCCCTTTTCTTTAAATTTGCATCTTCATATTTTTCATTAGCATTAATTTTATCAAATTGCCCCCACCTTGAGAGCCAATCCCCTGAGTTGCCCTTAAGTTTTTGTAGATCTCCCTTATTCTTTATTTTAGATTCCGTATCTCCAGTTGGTCTTGCTTCAGGATCATTTACTCCGTCGCCTTTAGGCTCATCTTCAAAATCCTTTACTCCGTCGCCTTCATCTCCTGCTTCAGATTCTTTTACTTGATCTCCTCTATCTCCGTCTTTAGAATTCACTTTATCAGGTTTTGCTTCCGCGTCATTTGCTTTGTCTTTAGCCTCAGCTTCCTTCACACCTACATAGCTATCAACTGCAGTTTCAGAATCCTTCACTTCATTGCATTTAACTGCCTCGTTCAATTCCTCCTTTTTAACAGCATTCACAGCACCTTTTTTGCCCTCATATTCAATATCTATTATAGAGGGAGCTGAACAAGCTTCCTTTAGCATTCTAGCTTTAGCTAGAGCAGGCTTCACATCCGTAGCTCTAGCAGTTTTTACAGAATCCTCTTTTTCCACGCCTTCAATTTCATTTTTCATGGACTCTTCCGGGCTTTTCCATAGAGATGTAGAAGTAGTCTGAAGTTTGATAACTTTCTGATTATCGGTTTCTGAACTCGGAGAGGCACTAGACGCCCCTGGTGGAATTTGAGAAGTCTTGGCCTGAGCATCCCTATCCTGCTCACGCATTACGCGAATTCTAGCCTTTAAATAATATCTTTCCGTGATGTAGACTTCACAATCCTCAAATTCTTTATCAATTTCATCGTCGGTAGCCTCAGCTTTGGCTAATAAAATTGCCTGGCATCGTTCATTCAATACCACCAGCTCCAAATAGAGAGCTTCCAATCTATCAAATTTGGCATATATGCCACTTTTATCAATAAGAGGATTCCTTAACTCTGTATTCATATCATTTACCACCTCGGTAAAAACGCCTCTTATCGCCTCTCTACGCCTTCTACTAACATCCTCCATCTCACCTTGTAGTTATCCTTTCGCCTTGTAGGCATCCTTTTTACCTTGTAGGTAGCCTTTCACCCTGTAGCTTCTTCAACTTTTTTGCCCTTGAGCTCCTTTAAACCTTTAACAAAGGGCTTCTTGAGCTCCTTTGAACCTTTAACAAGGGGCTTCTTGAGCTCCTTTAAACCTTTAACCAAGGGCTTCTTGAGTTCCTTTGAACCTTGAGCTTCACTGAGCTCTTTTTAACCTTTAACAAAGGGCCTTTTGAGCTCCTTTAAACCTTGAGCTTCACTGAGCTCTTTTTAACCTTTAACAAAGGGCTTCTTGAGCTCCTTTAAACCTTTAACCAAGGGCCTCTTGAGCTCCTTTAAACCTTGAGCTTCACTGAGCTCTTTTTAACCTTTAACAAAGGGCTTCTCGAGCTCCTTTAAACCTTTAACAAAGGGCCTCTTGAGCTCCTTTAAACCTTGAGCTTCACTGAGCTATTTTTAACCTTTAACAAAGGGCTTCCCGAGCTCCTTTAAACCTTTAACAAAGGGCTTCTCGAGCTCCTTTAAACCTTTAACAAAGGGCTTCTTGAGCTCCTGTTCCCTTGAGCTTCTTGAGCTTCTGCTTCTTGAGCTTGAGCCTTTTGAGCTTCTTGAGCTTCTGTTCCCTTGAGCTTCTTGAGCTACTGCTTCTTGAGCTTGAGCTTCTTGAGCTTCTGTTCCTTTGAGCTCCGCAGATTCTCACTCTCCCTCTGCTACTCGGCAGGCTCTCCTACTTCCTCTGCTACTCGGCAGGCTCCACTACTTCCTCTGCTACTCGGCAGGCTCTAATACTTCCTCTGCTACTCGGCAGGCTAATACTTCCTCTGCACCTCGGCAGGCTAATACTTCCTCTGCTACTCGGCAGGCTAATACTTCCTCTGCTCCTCGGCAGGCTAATACTTCCTCTGCACTCGGCAGGCTAATACTTCCTCTGCACCTCGGCAGGCTAATACTTCCTCTGCTACTCGGCAGGCTAATACTTCCTCTGCACCTCAGTAGGCTAATACTTCCTCTGCACCTCGGCAGGCTAATACTTCACTGAGCTCTTTGCCTTTGAGCTTCTTTAGCTTCTTTGCCTTGAGCTGCTGTTACTCGGGAGACAGCGCCTACAGGTCTTCCCGCCTTCTGTTCCTCGGGAGACAGCGCCTACAGGTCTTCCCGCCTTCTGTTCCTCGGGAGACAGCGCCTACAGGTCTTCCCGCCTTCTGTTCCTCGGGAGACAGCGCCTACAGGTCTTCCCGTCTTCTCCACTTGACCAGCCCACGCAGCCCACCCGGGGACGCCATTAAATGTTAAGGTACGCGAGGTCAGATTGAAGAAACCTCCTCTTAACAAGTAAAACTTTGACCTAAAGTTTTGATGTAGTTTGGGCTGCCTCAGGTGATCAAGCAAGAAAAGAAAATAACGAAGACAAAAACCAGCGGCTACACACGTAAAGCTCTCGCTCTACTAAGAAACTCTTTATTTCAACAACACGGCTCAGTTATATACAAAAGGGAAATTTACATAATAACAATTTATACATTCAATAGAAAAATCTACATTTCTAGTCATACATTCAAAAGATATATTTACATATTGTATGTTACGACTTTTAACAAGTGGATAGTCATTTTCCCGCTTCCCGAGCTCCTTTAAACCTTTAACAAAGGGCTTCTCGAGCTCCTTTAAACCTTTAACAAAGGGCTTCTTGAGCTCCTGTTCCCTTGAGCTTCTTGAGCTTCTGCTTCTTGAGCTTGAGCCTTTTGAGCTTCTTGAGCTTCTGTTCCCTTGAGCTTCTTGAGCTACTGCTTCTTGAGCTTGAGCTTCTTGAGCTTCTGTTCCTTTGAGCTCCGCAGATTCTCACTCTCCCTCTGCTACTCGGCAGGCTCTCCTACTTCCTCTGCTACTCGGCAGGCTCCACTACTTCCTCTGCTACTCGGCAGGCTCTAATACTTCCTCTGCTACTCGGCAGGCTAATACTTCCTCTGCACCTCGGCAGGCTAATACTTCCTCTGCTACTCGGCAGGCTAATACTTCCTCTGCACCTCGGCAGGCTAATACTTCCTCTGCACTCGGCAGGCTAATACTTCCTCTGCACCTCGGCAGGCTAATACTTCCTCTGCTACTCGGCAGGCTAATACTTCCTCTGCACCTCAGTAGGCTAATACTTCCTCTGCACCTCGGCAGGCTAATACTTCACTGAGCTCTTTGCCTTTGAGCTTCTTTAGCTTCTTTGCCTTGAGCTGCTGTTACTCGGGAGACAGCGCCTACAGGTCTTCCCGCCTTCTGTTCCTCGGGAGACAGCGCCTACAGGTCTTCCCGCCTTCTGTTCCTCGGGAGACAGCGCCTACAGGTCTTCCCGCCTTCTGTTCCTCGGGAGACAGCGCCTACAGGTCTTCCCGTCTTCTCCACTTGACCAGCCCACGCAGCCCACCCGGGGACGCCATTAAATGTTAAGGTACGCGAGGTCAGATTGAAGAAACCTCCTCTTAACAAGTAAAACTTTGACCTAAAGTTTTGATGTAGTTTGGGCTGCCTCAGGTGATCAAGCAAGAAAAGAAAATAACGAAGACAAAAACCAGCGGCTACACACGTAAAGCTCTCGCTCTACTAAGAAACTCTTTATTTCAACAACACGGCTCAGTTATATACAAAAGGGAAATTTACATAATAACAATTTATACATTCAATAGAAAAATCTACATTTCTAGTCATACATTCAAAAGATATATTTACATATTGTATGTTACGACTTTTAACAAGTGGATAGTCATTTTAGATCAATGCTCTTTGTAGCATCTATATGTGTTCTTTGTGACTCACATATCTTGGTTTAAAAAAAAGGTATGCAAGACATGCAAAAAAAAGAGGTTAGAGGTATCTAGAAACTTCTCCTATCAATTTACCTAATCCCTTAACACGTGTATGTGTCTATTGTCACTTAGCGGCTGTTATTAGAAATTTCCTTCTTGTATTTATACAGTATGAGGGCATAGTAGTTAAAGGCTGTATTTCCATGAGTTCATCTCTCTTACAACATGCTGAAACGAAATCAAATGTGGTTATAAGATCACTGTCTATGGGGTAACAGGTGCATAAAGGATTGGGAAATGACAAAGTTATTTCGCCCTTTAAGATACTAATTGTGACTGAGTTTTCTGTTGAGTTATGATGATACTCTGAGAATTTGATAGGGAAATTATTTTGTAAGACTGTGTTGCATATCAGAGGTTTTGTTTGTTCCTGGGTTAGAAATTTTATATTATTCCTTTTTACTGTCAGTCTGATGATTACATTCCTGGCTCATGAGATAGGTGTGCAACTTGTATAATTCACTGTGGAAATATATGTGGACATTTAAGAATTTACAGAAGTATATCTAATATGGAGTCGTCACCTCAGCTCGATCTATCCACATTCTTGTTCTGGGAGTAGCGCCATATTCTAGATGGACTTCACTGCCTCATCTATAGTCCAAGCGTATCACCTTAAGAGTCAGTTTTAGGAAACATGATCTCGTCCTAGACCTTTCTTCTCTTCATGCTGGCACATCTTCAATGACATTTCCTATGTGGGGAATACACCCTTTAAGCGGTCTATCGGTATCCAGTGATCATACTTGGTAGAAAACGTCGTCAAAGGTGGTCGCCCTCCTCGCGTGTCTAGCCATCTAACCAATCACGATACCGCCTCACGCCTACAGGTTTCAAACTACATTCAATGTAATATCTCTGCTCGGGTGTCCCGACTTTATCAATCCTTATTCATAGCCTTTAGGTGATATTAATCCGCACTGGAAACTCGCATTTCGCTAACTCCCTCATTATATACAAGTGCCAAATCGAGCCTTGATAAACTCTCCTGTCTCCTATACCCCCATTATTAGATAGATCCTGTCTCTAACACAGGTGGATTTTGCTGCCTTGTCATCAACTTAAAGCTGTCCAAGCGCGCCTCGGGATATCTCAGCTGTCTTGCAGACACAAGCTCCAGTCATCTCCTTTCTTTTGAATATTTTTAAATATTATCCCAGGTAGTTGTTATAAGTTAATAAGTAGTTCCACAGTGATTAAAAAGTACTCGCGCAAATTGGTTACCAGATCTATTCCTTGAGATTCTGCCATTGGAATGTTAAAACCAGATTTCTATCCATTATTGATAAAAAAAAAGGTTTACGAACAAAAAAAAAGGTGCGTCCTTTCTATAGTACCATAACTGGATCTTCAATTCTACCTTCACCTTAAAGCTCATGTATTTATAACTCTCCCAATCCACTATGCGCTGTAAAAAAATAATAAAATCGATTAACTATCACTCAGCATGTTAGCCCTAATCTGGATGCACAGGCTAGTATGACTTGATAGAAAGCGCTATTAAAAAAAGAGTTAAGAAAATTGTAGCCAGCAATAATTATCAGAACTCACCTCTGCTGTGAGGAAAATTATATCAGTGCTATGATGAAAAAAGCTAAGTCATTTCAGTAGACTACTGTAAAACACTGATCACCGATCTAAGTTTGAACCATGGTAATCCAACCTCATTTCTCATACTGCATAAAATAATAAAAAAATAAAAAAATGTAATCAATAAAATTATTAAGGCTTTGTCACAAACAATGTGAATCGTAAATGACAGCGGCGAGTGATGCGGTAGACATCGCCTCAACTTAACTTTCATCGCCTGATAAAATGCCAGTGAAACTGAAAGCATAATTGAAATTCACGATTTAAAATCATAACAGTAAGTGTGGTTAAAAACTGAAAGGGCGCTATGAATAGCTCTTACAATTAGCGGAAAATCACAAGGCATTAGCATGACATTCCTAAATAAGATCACTGGAAATTTTTAATAAGTCACTTTAGGTATAGACTCTTAATCTCAGTATGCGTGGACTACTTCACCAATTTAATTAATTAATTAATTATACCTAAAAATAGTATGGCTTTTCATTAGGTATATATTTCTGAAGTATAGGAGATGAAATATATACTAAATTCGAGCCTCGCGGCGGGCGTCATTGTTGAGTTCTGTTTCGTTTATTGTTGGGCTCAGTTGGACAAAATGGAAAGGGATGTAAGAAGTGCCTTAGTAAAAATTTCCTTACTAAAATATACAAGTGTGACGTTTCGGTAACAGCGTCGTTACCATCATAGGAATAGTGTGTGGTATTGTCACGGTAGAGATAACGAGCACTACAAAAGTTTAAGTAAAAAATAGTTTATTTAGAAAATGCAAAACTATATCTAAAAATTTATTTACAAGTAAAATATATAAGAATCGTAATGAGCGACTATGCAAATATTAATGATGATATACCACAGAATATTTAAAATAATTATTCAGTGACATTGCCCCCTTCCTAGATGAACAGCGTCCCGCTGTAATTATCACTTGAACAGATCAGCTTGGTCCTCAGGGTCATGGTAGGGTTTCATTCTCAGTACATGGACCAGGTCTCTTGTTTGGCGTCTCCTGGTTGGTTGGTCCACAGGTTCAACTTCGAAGGTCACGTCAGAGAGTATCTGAGTAACCCTGTATGGCCCGAAGTACCTTTTCATCAGTTTTTCTGAGAGTCCCACCTTTCTTATCGGGATGAAAATCCATACCAGGTCACCAACGTTGTAATCCATTGCTTCGTGCTTTGAGTCATATCTGGCCTTGTCCTTTTCTTGGGCTTTCAAGGTTTCTAATCTTGCTAGCTGCCTAGTCTCTTCGACTCGCGAGGCAATCCTCTGACTGTAATCCTCTTGGAGATCTTGATGTGGATTTGGGAAAAGAGCGTCTACAGTTGTCTCGGCTTCGCGTCCATGAATCAGTTCAAAAGGGGTAAAACCTGTCGTATCTTGTTTTGCCGTGTTGTAGGCGAACGTAACGTAGGGCAGGATTACGTCCCAGTCCTTCTGTTCAACACTTACATACATAGCGATCATGTTGGCTAAGGTTTTGTTTAATCTCTCCGTAAGTCCATTCGTCTGGGGATGATACGCTGTCGTGAACCGATGTATCGACGAGCATTGATTGGTGAGTTCCGCAATCAACTTGGATTGAAATACTCGTCCTCAGTCCGTGATGATTTCTCTGGGGGCTCCGTGCTTGAGAACAACATCTTCCATTAAGAACTTGGCTGCTTCTTTTGCTTCCCCTGTGGGTAAGGCTTTAGTAACGGCAAATTGAGTAAGATAGTCGGTACAGACTATGATCCATTTATTACCATTATCAGACTTGGGAAATCTTCCAAGGAGGTCCATTCCAACTCTCTGAAAAGGGGAGGTTGCAGAAGGTATGGCCTTAAGTAGTCCGGGTGGCTTTTGAGTTGATTGTTTCTTTCTTTGGCACTCTTTACAATGAGCGACATACTTCCGTATGTCCCGGAGAAGTCCTGGCCAGAAATATTTATTTTTAACTCTCTCATATGTCTTCGAAAATCCAAGATGACCTGCTGTGGGAGCGTCGTGTAAACTTTTCAGTAGTTCTAAGCGTAAGTGCCTGGGAACAACTAAAAGGTGTTGGTTTCCAAGGGGGTCGAAATTCTTTTTGTATAAGGTTCCTTTTAACATTTCATATCCTTTCGATTCGGCACCAAATCTTTCTGTTTCCTCTATCAATTTACAAATTTTAGGGTCTTTTCTTTGTTCAGCCTCGAAGCACGTCAGAGCAGTTATTGAGGGTATATCATCATCCTCATCATTGTATGCTTCTTCCGATTCAAGTTGGAGAGGATTTTGAGAAAGACAGTCGGCATCTTGGTGTTTGCGTCCACTTTTATAAACAACCGTTACATTGTATTCTTGGAGTTTTAAAGCCCATCTTGCTAGTCTTCCTGTCGGGTCCTTCAGATTAGATAACCAGCAAAGAGCGTGGTGGTCAGTGACGATGACAAACTCACGACCAAAAAGGTATGGTCGAAATTTGTTGATGGCCCATATTGCGGCCAAGCATTCTCTTTCCGTTGTTGAGTAATTCTTCTCCGCCTTAGATAAAGTTCTTGAAGCATAACCAACTGGCCGCTCTTTCCCATCGTTGATCTGTACGAGGACAGCTCCAATTCCATAACCGCTGGCGTCAGTATGAAGCTCGGTTGGCAGTTGTTCTTCGAAATAGGCAAGAACAGGTTCAGACATCAATGCTTTTTTCAAGGAATCAAAAGCATCCTGTTGGTCAGAGTTCCACATGAATTTATTATCTTTTTTGAGGACTTCGTGTAAAGGAGCAGCTTTCTCAGCAAAATTTTCGATAAATCTACGATAATAGGAACATAGGCCAATGAAGCTTCTCACATCTGTTATAGATCTTGGGGTCGGAAACCTGGCGATAGCTTCAATCTTTTCTGGATCGGGATAAATACCTTTACTATCGACGAGGTGTCCAAACACTCTTATTCGTTTGGTTCCGAAAAGGCACTTTTTGGGGTTGAGGCGTAGTTCGGCTTTGTCGAGCCATTGTAGTATGATTTCAAGCCGGTGTAAATGTTCGTTGAACGATTTGGAATACACAACGATGTCGTCTAAATAACAGAGGGCCATCGTCCATTTCAGGCCTTTCAATATCTTGTCCATCATGCGCTCGAATGTTTCAGGGGCATTACATAGGCCAAAGGGCATGACCAGGAATTCATAGAGTCCGTCAGGGGTAATAAAGGCAGTTTTTTCTCTATCTGCTTCGTCGACTTCTATTTGCCAATATCCTGAACGAAGGTCCATTGATGAATATAATTTGGCTCCTTTCAGGGAGTCAAGTGTATCATCGATTCGAGGTAGTGGGTAAACGTCTTTTTTAGTAACCTTGTTTAGTCGTCTGTAATCCACACAGAAACGCCAGTTACCATCCTTCTTCTTCACTAAAATAACCGGCGATGACCATGGACTTTCTGAATGACGTATAATCCCGGCGTCTAGCATTTTGTCCACTTCCGTTTGGATTGCTTGGCGTTCTGTATGGGAGACTCGATATGGTCTATGCTTAATAGGCTGATGGTTTCCAGTTTCAATTTTATGCTTGGTTACTGAAGTTTGCTTTACTGGTTCATTATTTTTATCAAATATTTTATCATGTCGCTTTAAAATTGATAAGATTTGAGACTGCTGCTCCTCTGATAAATCATCACTAATTAGATTTTGTAAAAATTTAAAGTCACCTTTATCAGCATGACTGGCATGATTCCTATCTTTCACCTCCTTATTAAATCCAGAACATTCCGAAATAGCCGTCAAGTTATTTTCTTCAACCCTTTGAATTTTTCCCAGGCACATTCCCTTAGGGACTATTTGAGCTGTGGTGCCAGAATTTACGATCCAAAGTTTTCCTTTATTATGGGAAAGCCTGAATAATGCACAGGGAAGTGCTCTTTTCCTATTGATACCTTTTTCGAAGGTTCAAAAAGTACCTGATTTTGCCCATTAAGCTCTTCACTCATAACATTTATTAGTTTGGCAGATTCGGCTGGGATTACGACGCTTCTGCTAGCCACAACCTTTCCCATGGAAGCTGGTGAATTTAGTACATCTTTGGCCTCTTCCAATCTGATTTCGGCGCGTCCACAATCAATCACGGCATTTGATGCCTCTAGGAAATCCCATCCGAGGATAATACTTGGGTTACTATTAGGGAGGACGATAAACTCAAGCGGCTGTTCCAATCCATTGATGCTCAAGCTGATTGTGCATCGGCCGATCGATGTAACATTCTTTCCATCAGCAACTTTCAGAGTCATTCCGCTATCCTTGAACATGGTATTTTTTAATTGTCGTCTTAATCCATCAGAGATAACCGAAAAAGAGAAACCTGAATCGACCAGAGCAGAAAATGCAATGTCATCAATGATGATTTCGACATAATTTTGTTGTAATTTAGCGGCTGTCGACGATGGAGGGTTTTTCACACCCGCGGCTTCCCCCTCGAAAGAAGACGCGACGCTTAGTTTTTTTCTAGATTGTAGCGGCGTGGGGATTGGCTTGTATGGCGGCCTGGGGAAATGGACTGGCGTCTTGGGGATCTTCCTCTGTTTGGATACGGCGATTGTCTGCGGTAGGTTTGGCTTCTTATGGCTTGGTGGTTACCCATTTGAGGTTCTTGGGTGCTTGGTGCATGTCCTTCGGGTCTCTGCGTCCATTGTCGTCGTTCTCTACAATATCGCTTAACATGGCCTGGGCGGCCGCAATTAAAACATATTGGGATGTTGTCATGCGTCCTCCATTCATCCGTTCTTTGTTGTGGTGGCGTCTGGTTATATATGGGTGTTTGGGTAGGGTACTGACGTCGTGGAACCTGGTTGAATGTACGTGTTTGGCTGGGGTACGACTGTCGTGGTGGAGGCCTTTGAATAGGCTTCGAAATTGCAGCTACGTTTTTTTCAATCTCTTCTCGGATAATCTCTTTCAGAGAAGATGGTTCAGGGGTAATTGACTCCGGATTTAGTGCGCGATGAACCTCTTCACGCACGATGCGTCGGACCAAGTCTTCCATTGATTCAGAGTCTGCTGAACCGATGGCAGCAACATTCGGTAGTCTGTCGAATACTACACGTTTATTTACACGTTTTTTATTTGAAGCCTCGATTTTTCGGCACCATTTGATGAACTCATCGATAGTTGCGATGTCTAAAATGATCATTGACCGATATATCTCCTCCGATATTCCTTTCGTCAAGTGTGCGATTATTTCATTTTCCATCATAGCCGGATCTACTTCTCTGCACAGATGGAGAACATCTTGAATGTAGGAGTCACTGGTCTCCTCCTTCCCCTGAGCTCGAGTTTTGAGGTTCTCTGCGAGCTGATCTTTTTGGGTGACATGATGTCCGAAATTCTGAGAAAACATTTTCACAAAAATATCCCATGAATTAATTTTCTCTTCAACATTTTCGTACCATCTGTGCGCTGTTCCTTGGAGGAAAAAACAAACATTTGCGAGGCACATTGAATCATCCCAGCAATTATAGCGGGCGACGCGATGGAACTCCTTCAACCATTTTTCTGGATTCTGGTTGCGTTCTCCAGTAAAAATAGAAGGGTTTCTAAAAGGTTGAAAGTGGTACTCACTCATTTTTGTCTGTGTCTCTTGATTGACCATAGCAATGTTTTCCTCAGGTTCTAGTCTTTGTATTCTTCGGCTTCTTCTAATGGCTTGGGCGTCGAGGGAATATTCCAGCTTCTCCACCAGTTGTCACGGTAGAGATAACGAGCACTACAAAAGTTTAAGTAAAAAATAGTTTATTTAGAAAATGCAAAACTATATCTAAAAATCTATTTACAAGTAAAATATATAAGAATCGTAATGAGCGACTATGCAAATATTAATGATGATATACCACAGAATATTTAAAATAATTATTCAGTGACAATATAGAGGTAGACAAATATAGAACTTAAGCGGCTAAAATTATATTTGGGAAGATAGAATATCAAATAATATATAGGGTATAGAAGCATTTGAGGATTACATAGTGTCCGAGTACGCCAAACGTTCTCCCAAGCCACCGTGGGAGAGATCCCTGAGAGGCACAGAAATGGGGGGTTGTTGACAGATTCCGCCGGGGTTTCAAGTGGTCTGGAATGTACTAACGAGGCCTCTGGCATGTGGAATTCCAGCGTCCATCCCTCCCAGGGTATCAACTGTCCTTTGAAGAGAGAAGAAAGAAAAAGAAAAAAAAGGGGGGCCTCCTGGTCCTGTGTAAGGGAGCGTATTCCATTTTTATATAATTCGGATCTTATATGGAAACTCCCTAGCATTGTAGCCACATCAAGAAACAGGCCATCAGCAACTTTTTTTGACTCACAATCAGGAGATGCCCTATCTTGATTTTATCTACATGAATCCAGTACAAATTCACACTTTTTTACCATTTTTCCCTTAATATATGTGTTCGATACTGACCTCTATTTGAATTTATTCTTTGTCATTTGTGGTATATACTATGTAACATCCATGAAATCATTAATAAATTAGATAATCTATACAAAAAACACCTTCTGGAGATTTAGCAACCCACTGAAGACGCTGAGAACTATTTCAGAAAAGAGAATATATCAATGGCATTCTATAATTTCTATAGATCAGTTGTAAATAGATTCATACACAAAAGAGATAGTGAGGAAAGTTTTAGAACAGATGTGTAAGTAAATCCCTTTTTAAACAAGGCTCACGTGTATTTGGGAAAAGGGAGGGAATTGCTGTATCATTCTTGTTGTTATTATATTTGTTAATCTATAAAATAAAGGTCGGCTCTCCCATCAGAATAGACGCTGGAATTGAGCGCCATCTATTGGCCGTCTCTACAAACTAGAGGACTCGGGTCGGTGACAAGCCGAGCTTTATCAATTAAGAAGCGCCCACCTAGAAGCGGCCCCTGTGTGTGGGCCTGGGACAATACTGGTATTATAGATCAAATTCAGAATACGTTTAACAAACTCTCTGAATCTACCAAGATATATATATATACCTTTGTGGTTCCACGGCGGGAGAGAAACTGTACAGGGCAAGAGGCCCTAATTAAATAACCTTTAAAATTGCAAGAAACAAGTACATTGACGCTATCAAAGGACCTAAAAAAAAGGTTGGAGAATATTCATTGAAGAAAATGAATCAGACAACCCATTTGGGAGCGCCTATAAAACTTTTAATAACTCTGAGATCATCCAACAACAATAGAGGACTTCCAATGATCGATAATATGTTGGATGCCTAAAAAAAAAAAGAAAAATTGAAAAGTCTCTTGAATAATTTATTTCCAGATGATGATGTACACTCAGATAAAGAGGAGCATGTTATTATTAGAAACTATAAACCTGAACATAAGGCCAAAATAACATTTTTATAGAAATAAAAGATGTTGAAATTATTATTTCAAAATTAAATATCAAGAAAGCACCAGGTCCAGATTTTATCAGTAATAATATGATCAAACATGCAGGTACACTTTTTAATCCCGATTTTACAGCAAATATTCAACAAATGCATTGAATTAGGTTACTATCCGGATGTATGGAAAGACTCTACTGTAAAGATCATTCCAAAACCTAATAAAATAAACTATGAAGCAAGCAAAGGCTATAGACCTATATCATTGACATCAAACATTTCTAAGTTATTTGAAAAACATAAAAAAAATCAATAAATATTATGGAGAGAACAATCTAATGAGTCCAAGGCAACATGGATTTTACTAAACATAAGTCAACGAACAGTGCAAGGGTAGATATGATGGAAACCATAACGAAACACAGACAAGGAGAACAGACTTCTTTGATTACAGTGGATATGGCAGGCGCTTTCGACAACGTATGGTGGCCAGCAATTATTAGAGGACTCGATTTGGATAACATTCCCTCCAAATTAATAAGAATTATACAATCTTTTATTTGAACAGTGAAAGAAGGGCAAATTCCACATATGTAGATACAAATGTTACAAAAATCTGACAAAAGGATGCCCTCAAGGCGGCTCTAATAAAGTTGTTTTGTCGCTGTTGCTGTTTTAGTGTATCACAGCAAAAGTACAGTACACAACTCCATTCCACCGGAGCAGGTAGTTTTATGTTCCAATACAATTTATAATAACAAGATGTAAGGGTAGCACCATAAAACAAAATAATGAAATATGTATGAGAGGACACAAAGAAAGATTCTTCCATATAAGCTATAAACTAGATATTTATTCAAAAAACAAACAAAGTTAAGGAACATTTCTATGCTGGCGGGATGTGCTATTTATATAGTGATCTAGATAGAGGTGACTTGAAGTTACAAATTTGCCTTTATAAGGGGGAAAGCCTAGATCTCTATCTACTCTAGCGAGACAAAATAAAGGTCCCTATCATATTTACGTTCCTTAAAGCCTTTTAGGGCCCATGCGAAATTTATGTAAGCTCCTACTCAAAAGAAAGACTAGCCATAATGGCAAAGGGGCTTACCTTTTCCGAAAGCGCCGGAGGATCTCCTCCCGTCCACGTCTCGAGCCTGGCTCCTGACTGCCGAATTTAGCAAAGAAACTCCCTTTTATTCTTGCCCCTTTCTCTTTTGATTCGCTGCTCGTGCTAAATTTTTTTATTGGTTGGCATTAAATCGTCAAAAAACACGCACGTGATCTCGACCGCCCCGCCTCCAATTTACCGTGTTGCCGAGAGAAAAAAAAAAGGAAACATTTTAGATTTAAAAAAAAACAAATTAATTTATTTAAGAAATTAAATAATATATAGTCTGTGTATTATTAAAATTATTGATTTAAATCCTTACATGATAAATTATTTTCTTTCTTTATTCTATTCCTAAACCTTTTTTTTAAACACTAATTTAACTGGGGCTACTGTAGATATTCGACTTGTTAAGAGTTTATAATTTATTATAAATTTCCGGATATTAAATTCGATGCTGAAATTTAATAATTTCTTTTAGTCACCTCTATCTAAATATTAAATGAGGGGCATATATATACATATGGTACAACAGCTAAAAGCACTGATGTCTCTGGATGTCACTGGTGTCTCCTTCTCCACCAGGCATCAGCTCTCGGCATGGAAGTCTGGTGTCTTCTTCTCCACCAGGCACCAGCTCTCAGCATGGACGTCTGGTGTCTTCTTCTCCACCAGGCATCAGCTTTCAACATGGATGTCTGGTGTCTTCAAGTGGCTAGGTTTCTGGGCAAAAAAAAATAGTCTATAAGTCTTCATGGGGGGGGGGGAAGCCATGTATCCAATTGATGTTGATACCATACATCTTTAGTTGGGGTATGATTACAAACCGTACCCCAACACAAAGAGTCGTCTTACCTTGTCAAAGTCTATACTTACATACTAATGGCTATTTCTCTCGACTCGGCTTTCGACCTCCGCCTTCGGTTACTCCCTCTCAACTGATTTTTTTTTTTTTAATCACGTGCCTCAAAATTTATCATCTTCTTTTTACAGAGTAAAAAGAAAATTAATTTAATTTCGCAGAATATATTCGAAAATAAAAATATTATTCTTTTTTAGTAAAAGAAAATTTAAATTATTAATAAAATAATAAAATGTAACAGGTTTATTCCTTGGAAATTTTTTTTAGTAATTTCTTCTTCAAAAAAATTTATAATGTTATCTTTAAAAAAATATCTAATCTATCTAGAATTATATATATATTTTTTTATTCTTTGGAATAAAAAATAAATTTAGAATTTCTCGAGCTGGTAATAAAATTTTTAGACCTTTCATCTTGCATATAAAAGAGGATTGGTTATACACATATGTACATGTGGGAACACGGGTGCAAAATCTTTTGATATTGGTTGATGATTGTTTTGAGCGCAGTCGTTTGAGTGGAAAAGTCTGCATACAGGGGAAAATAACGAGGACAAAGGGTTGATTGGGTTGGAAAAGGCTTGCAATCTAGGGAGAAGAAGGAGTTTGAGGAATTGAGCGAAGTTGACTAGCGACTATTCTATTGCATGATTGAGTAATTGACTTATCTGAGATTTGGGGAGATGGGATATTGCTTCAAGGTCCAGGTGCTAACTCGATGGTGTCGAGCTCCTAACTCGATGGTGTCCCGGTCCTAACTCCAGGTATCACCGTCCTAACTAACTATTCTGTGTTCTCGATTTAAGAAGAAAACTCTTCTGATTGCTCATTGGCTGAACATTCGTGACGTGTAAGCTCGCTATAGGTCCTTGACTAATGAGCTGCTTTCTGGTTGGTCTTTGCTAATTTCTTTGTCTTTTGGACTTGTTTTAACCTGACCAGGAAGTGCTAGGTTCTTGAACTCAAGTTTTTATGAGTTCCGGGATAATAAAACCCTGCTAATGATTGTTCTCTGTAAGGCCTTCTCTCCCAGATTTTGTTAAGCCTTGTTCTTTATTAAATCTTTTAAAACATACATTGCATACATATTGGGTCGGGTTTGCATACAGTTATGTACAAATTATGACAGATGCGCCCCCTACATGTGAAGAATTTACGAAGGGGTTTAGCCTGAGTGAGTTCTGTAAAGGAAAAAAAATAATTTTGTGTGAAAATTAATTGGTTATAGAGAGGTTATATACAAGCATTGGTAAGGGTATAAAAGATAAAAGAGAATGGTATTAATGATATATAGCTTGCGTATAATTAATAGAAATCAAAAATTGTAATGGTAAGACATAAAAATGAATACTATGGTACACATAGTGGGAAAAGAGAAATGCCTAATTATATTCTGCTCGAAATTGGGAATGGAAGTCGAGGGAAGTTTATTAGGTCTTTGAGAAATCAAAATGATATAAAAGTTGAACAAAAATAAAGTGAATGCTTGGTTGCATGGGGGAAAAAAAAGAAAAGTGCGTTGTTGCATGGTGAAGAAAAAGAAAAATGCCTTGTTGCTTGGTGAAAAAAAAGGAATTGCTCAATTACTATTCTACTCGAGATTGGGAATGGAAATCGAGGGATTTTCATTAGGTCTTTTGAGAAATCAAAAAATAAAAATAAAAGTTGAACGAAATCAAAGTGAAGGCTTGGTTGCAAAAAAAAAAGAAAATGCCTTGTTGCGTGGTGAGAAAAAAAACGCTTGGTTGTATTGGTGAAAAAGAAAAATGCCTAATTACTATTCTGCTCGAGATTGGGAATGGAAATCGAGGGATTTTCATTAGGTCTTTTGATAAATCAAAATAAAAATAAAATAGAAGTTGAATGAAATCAAAGTGAAGGCTTGGTTGCAAAAAAAAATGCCTTGTTGCGTGGTGAGAAAAAAAATGCTTTGTTGCATGGTGAAAAAAGAAAAATGCTTTGTTGCTTTGGTGAAAAAGAAAAGAATTGCCTAATTACTATTCTACTCGAGATTGGGAATGGAAATCGGGGGGGTTTCATTAGGTCTTTTGAGAAATCAAAAATAAAAATAAAGATAAAAGTTGTACGAAATCAAAGTGAAGGCTTGGTTGCAAAAAAAAAAGAAAAATGCCTTGTTGCGTGGTGAGAAAAAAAATGCTTTGCTGCATGGAAAAAAAAAGAAAAATGAAAAAGGTTTTTGTAAATTAAAGGATAACCTAATGTCTAAATTTAACCGAAAACCAATGAGTTTTCGTTGATAAAAATGGAAATATGACAAAAATAAAGAGGTGGTAAATAAAATGGTAAATAATTGCTAAAATAAGTGATAAGAAATTGAATTAGAAAAATGATAAATTGGATTAAGTATTTTGATTTTAAAATAAGAAAATAATGTAAATGGATGATATATAATAAAGAAAATGTATAGCGAGGTTCGCAACTCGCTTTGTAACTACATGCCACAATCTAGTTCTCGCAATCAATTACTTATACCCCGTAGATTTTCTGTCTTTTCTGTTGCGACACTTGGGTAGAAACGTGATCTGTCCCAATTGTGCGAATTATATTGTGTATACAGGAGACATGGGAATCTAATTAACCTTTCGTGTGCCTTTTGTCTTGTGTCGTGTTGTATTTTGAGATCTCAATGCTGAATGTTGTATGTTAATGTGTCTCGAGCCTTAATGCGTTCTAGGGGTTTTTATGCAATTCCCTAGGGCACTTAAGATGTGCTCGCCCAATATCCACTTTATTATATCGGGTGTCCGTACTTAAATCAAACTTTGAATACAGGATCCGAGGAGAGTCCTCGATCCTTCTAACAGGTTGTTTACTCCTTTCGGAAGAAAACGCAAGCTCGGAAGCTTAGTTACCTAAATTTTTCCTAACATTTTAAGTGGCAATTTGCGTGTTTTTGTTCATATTTGACCTTGAGAGCTGCGTGTTGCGCATGGGTTGTGATGTTTTTTTTTTTTTTTTTTTTTAAACGTCTAAGATCGGGGGTGTGTAGGTGTGGAAAATGTAACGTTTTTTGGAGGTCTGTAAATAATAATAAGAATAGAAATGTGAACTCATTTGGAGGTGTCGGTAACGTCTTAAGTTTCTTGTGAGAATGTAATTGAACTATGTTTTTTGTAAAAGTCGATATGTAGCTCGAATTGGAATCCAAACTGGACGACACTTAGAGAAGTCCACAGCACTGACCTCAATTCAGCTGTTGGTCGAGGGGCCCCCACGGTAATTAGAAACCGGAAGCAGGGGGGCGGTGTGGAGAAACAAGGTCCCTCACCCCGGGGTGATTCCCAATTTATCCCACCTCTATTTGCAAATGGCGGCCGTTTTTTATTATCGTGTGGGGAAGTGTCCCTTCTCACTTACTGCCTTCTAATTGATTTTGTGCACGCCTAATTGTTTTTTCTAATGGTTCTTTACGTGTTCTACTGGAGTTGGGGATTCTCCCTTCGGCCTCGGTTTTCTTTTTAGTTGATTCTATTTCCTCTGAGTCTGTCTAGATTTTCCGCTAGAATGTCCCCTAGAATACTTGGGAGTTTTACAAGTGCCTGGCCTATATGAAAGACTGAATTTAAGATGGAATTTCCTATATGGAAGACTGCCTCTTGCAGTTGGAAAATTCTATGAGAAGATAGGGTATAAATTAGCATGTGAACGATGGATAAGAATGGGACGAGTCCATAGGGTAGAGATAGTAGACAAATAACAAAAATCAGGTGAAAAATGGGGTATCGACACATCTTCTCCCATATTGGTGCTATAAATTGTGGTTCTGGGATATCTATTTGGGCTTTATTTATTTATGGCTGTTCTATGTCGCACTTCTTGTTATCGTGGGAGAACGGCGTGGATCGTTTTTTGGACAAAATGGCAAGATTTAAATGATTGTCAGGTTCGCAGTTCGCCTGTTTGGTGGTCAATGGTTTTGTTAAAGATATGTCGGTTGTAGTTGGTTTAAGTGGAAATGTGCAATCGTTTCTTTGTCGTAGGTGGTGTAATTTCGGCATTGTTTGTATTGTTTGTGTGATATGTTTTGTGTACGAATTTTGTTTATTTCTATGGGTTGTATCGATGTTTTTATGTGGAGGTTGGTTGGATTCACCGATACTTCTAGCGAATCAGCAGGTGGGACAGGTTTTTACCTGTTTTGCAATGTCTTGTGTCATGTTCTGCCAATAATATTGTGAAGAGATGAGTCTCGTCATCTTTGAGATGTTTGGATGGTGATGTTGGGTATGGACGGACTTAAGAAGTCTGGCTGTGAGTGAATTTGGAATTATAGTTTTAGTTACACCTTTTCGGGAGACGGTATGCAGTCCATTGTGATCCATAGTCAAGCAAGATTTTCCCGATGGGGAAGGCTGGTGTCTCTTAATGATGGAGGCGTCTAAAAATCCACAGAATGGGATACGAGTTACAACGCCCGTTTCATATTGTTGTTCTCCATTTATGTTACGGACCTCATATTCGTATCTCGATAGCCTTAATCTCCACCGAAACAATCTGCCTGACGGGGCTTTGATCCCTTTCAACCACTGCAATGCGGGATGGTCAGAAAGTATTGTAAACTTTCTGCCCATTAGACAGGCGCGGAAATTATCCACACTTTCCACAATAGCTAGGCATAGTAGTTCTGAGTTTGAATAACTTCGCTCGTGAGCACGCAGAGAGCGGCTGAAATGCTGGACTGTGTATGTCTTCCCATCAGGGTAGACCTGTTTGAGAACGCCTGCAATGCCGAATGTTGAGGCGTTACAGTACACCTGGCATGGCAGACCTTCCTGGTAAAGGTGTAATGTGGGGTGTGTGGTAAGGCTTTCTTTCAGGCTAGTGAACGCTTTCTGGCATTCGTCATCCCAGACCCACATGACATCCCTTTTTAGAAGGTTGACAAGTGGCGTCCGCAAGCGGGCGTGGTCTGGAATGAAATTTTTATAAGCGTTAACAGCGCTTAGGAAAGATCGCAAAGTTTTTCGATTGTGTGGTTGTTTGGTGACGTGAATTTTTTCTATGTTTTGTGTAGACGGGATGGTTGTGTTATTAATGGTTGTGCATGTGTTTGCTTGTTGTTGTCGTCTTTTGGTGCGAGTGTCGTGCTTGTTGTGCTGGTTGTGCGTGTTACCATTGTGTGACGACGTATGGATGCGTGTGTTTTTAGTGTGAAAGCCGTCCTGTTGGATGGATATTGTCTGTGTACTGTTGTTAGTGTCATGGTTGTTGCGGTGTACTTGTGCGTGATTGTTTTGTGACGAAGTGTGGTTACTTATGAGCTTTGTGTGGAAGTTGTGCGAGCTGTCCTGTGGGATGGACGCGCCTTGTGCATTGTTGTTGCACGTTGAAGCCGTTGTGGCCTTGTGAGTTGAGGGCGTATAGTAAAGGCAATTGACCTTAGTAAAAAAGTTGTGTGGTGCTTGATTAGATTGGTGGCATGTAGATAATTGTGTTTTGTTCAATGGATGCACGCAATGGTTGCCATGTGTGAAAGATTTGGGTGCAATGCAAGTCCTTTGGGACATGTTTTGGCATACCCAGTATGTGCGTTCATTTGGTACATGGTTAAAGTGATAGGTAGAGTTGGACAATGGGACGCCAAGTTGGAAAATAGTGCCGTTGTTAAAATCTATTACTAATTTGTAATGATAAAGAGTATTTACGCTGAGAATTCCAAATGGCAGCGATGTCTCCACCACGTGGAAATTCTCTTTTCTGGATATTTTACCTATGGTTAGTGGGAATGCAATTTTTCCTATGGTTGTGGCAAGACCGTTGAGAGTCTGTAGCTCTATAGATTGTTCTTTTAAATTTAGCTTAGGAAGGTGAATTTTTAACATTTTGTACACATGATAGGGCACTATATTCAAATTGTGTCTGGGTCAATTAAAAAGGTGCATGGTAGATCAGAGGTCAAAAACAGTTCCAGTGTCAATTTTTTGACGTCAAAGGGTGGAGAGCCTACCTCAGTCTCGAACTCAGTCTCGAAAAGTCGGCCCGGTTGGTGTGTCTCCGGCTTGGGATGGCTGCGTAGGACGCCTGGCGTGCTGGATGGTGGCCATTTGCACTGCCCTTTTGTTCGAATGTCGAGCTTGTTGGGGTGGTACAGTCCACATACTTGCGTTTTTCCGGATACTGGTGTAGGGATTCGGCATGGTGGGTGGTGACTCCTCGGCGGGCGGCATCAGGTCGTTCGGCCACGTGTCGGCGGTGGCGCGGGCGTCGGCTGTCCCGTCGTTGGGTGTCCGATACGTCCTCCCTCGCTGCGTCGTGTTTACTCCTTGCAGGATCGCCGTCATCTGAACCAGAATCGCCGTCAGGGTGCGTTGTGTCGCTTTCCTCTCCACTAGATTATTGCCGTCGCTTTTGCTGCTCGATCTCGTTTGTTTTCCATCATATATCATGTCGACTAAAGGCTTGTGGGAACACGGGTGCAAAATCTTTTGATATTGGTTGATGATTGTTTTGAGCGCAGTCGTTTGAGTGGAAAAGTCTGCATACAGGGGAAAATAACGAGGACAAAGGGTTGATTGGGTTGGAAAAGGCTTGCAATCTAGGGAGAAGAAGGAGTTTGAGGAATTGAGCGAAGTTGACTAGCGACTTTTCTATTGCATGATTGAGTAATTGACTTATCTGAGATTTGGGGAGATGGGATATTGCTTCAAGGTCCAGGTGCTAACTCGATGGTGTCGAGCTCCTAACTCGATGGTGTCCCGGTCCTAACTCCAGGTATCACCGTCCTAACTAGCTATTCTGTGTTCTCGATTTAAGAAGAAAACTCTTCTGATTGCTCATTGGCTGAACATTCGTGACGTGTAAGCTCGCTATAGGTCCTTGACTAATGAGCTGCTTTCTGGTTGGTGTCTGCTAATTTCTTTGTCTTTTGGACTTGTTTTAACCTGACCAGGAAGTGCTAGGTTCTTGAACTCAAGTTTTTATGAGTTCCGGGATAATAAAACCCTGCTAATGATTGTTCTCTGTTAGGCCTTCTCTCCCAGATTTTGTTAAGCCTTGTTCTTTATTAAATCTTTAAAAACATACATTGCATACATATTGGGTCGGGTTTGCATACAGTTATGTACAAATTATGACATACATATGTACATTTTGTACATTCTCCTCTGGGCCTTTCTGCAGCGGGCTTTGGGATACAAGCCCAGATCTAATTCAAGTTCTCCATTTCTTAGTTCTCCTCGTCGTTGTCCTTCTGTGGAGAGTTGGTCAGTTTGGAAAGGGTCAGTGTCATCTCCAACTGGGCGTCTTCCCCGGCTTTGGTCTTTGGAGCATCGTCGGCCATCTTCTCGGCCTTTCCTCGGTGGGGAATTTTCCATCTGGACAACAAGCACTTCGGCGAGACACTGTACATATATGATGTAAAATGTTTACATCATTGTTGGGTCTGTTTTGTGAAAATATGGCCCAACAGTTCTTCAATATCAAAATCTGATAGAACATGATTGTCCAGTTGTTCATCCTCCTGAATGAAGAAATATGTGTCAGTGTCCGTATTATTATCACTTTGCTTTTCTTCCGAGATATAATTATTATTCTCTCTGAAGTGAATGTCTGCGGTTTCAAGAATGACTCTCGCTGTGATATCAAATACTCAATAAGCTCTTCTGCATCTTGAATAGCCTACAAATATTCCTCTCTTAGATTTAGCTTCTAGTTTGTGGCTTTGATGATTCTCGAGTTTATAAAAGACTACACAACCAAATCTCATGATGTGAGAGCTGGATGGCTTTTTACCTTTCCATTTTTCCAAAGGGGTAGTGTCTGTGTCATTGGTTGTGGGAGTTAGAGTGTTTAGATATGCAGCTGTATTCACAGCTTCTGCCCAGAAGTGTAGGGGTAATTGGAAATCTGCCAGAAGTGTTCGGCCTTTGTCTAATAGTGTTCTGTAAGCTCTTTCAACTCTCCCATTGCTTCTTGGGGTGTATGGTGTAATTAGTTCATGTTTAATTCCTATGGATTCTATGAAGGTTTCAAGGTTTTTATTGATAAATTCTGTTCTGTTATCTGTTCTAAGTCGTTTTAGTTTTGAGTTTAGCTCGTTTTCTCTCTTTACAATAAACTTCTTCAAAACTTCTGCTGCTGAGAGTTTATCTTTGAGAAATTCTACAAATATTCTCCTAGAAAATCCATCTACGATGGTCAAGAAATATTTACTTTCGCCCAAGGAGTTTATTCTCATTGGACCACAGATATCGACATAAATGGCTTCAAAGGGGTAGCTTTCCTGATTGCTATCTGTGTGAACATAGGGTACTTTGGTCATTTTTCCCAAGGAGCAAGCATCACATTGATCAAGGGTACCATTTATAGAGTCCAAGCCTTTTAGAAGATTGTTCTTCAAAATCAGGTCTAATTTGTTGTCACTAGGATGTCCTAACCTTTTGTGCCATGCAGTCGTAGAATTGTCCTTCGAAATCAAGCAATGTTCATTTGGAACATGAGTTGCTTCAGGTAAACGTGATAGGTTCAATGTGTACATGTTACCATCAAAGTTGCCTGTTCCTATTAGCTTGTCATCAGAAGAGTATATGTATGCTCCTTCAGAATTCAAAAGAACAGAGTTCCCTCTTCTTACCACGCTTGGAATGGACATTAGATTTCCTTTCAGGTGTGGTACATGGAGGACATTATGCAGGGTTACAGCGTTGTTAAGTTTGTCCTTACCTTGTACAGTAGCTAGGATTGATCCTGATGAGGCAGATTCGATGTGTCTCCCTTCTTCCGCCACTTGTATGCTTCTTCTCTCCTCCGTCTTGTGCTCGATCCATTCACCATGGGAAGTCATGTGGCTTGTGCACGCAGAATCAATTATCCACACGTCCTGAGTTTTCGGGCGTTCCTTCCTTGTGCTTGCATGTAGTGCGTATTCTGAAGTGGAGTCTCTTCGTTGGGATGGTTCCTCCTTTCGTTCTTGGATTGCTGATCTGGCTGTGTCTTTGTTTTGTTTTGGTCCTTTATGGTAGTTCCTTGTACTGGCCATGTTATTTTTGTTTGTTGTATTATTTTGATTTCCTTTGTTGTTAGGGTTGAACCAACAGTCTTTCTTGAAATGTCCTTTTCTTTTGCAAATGTAGCATGACTTTTCTTTGAATTGGTTGCCTGATGATCTGAAAGCATTTTCATGTTTTTTGCTTCTGTCCTGTCTTTTCTTCTCGAAATCCAGTAGAGTTTGTCTCAAGTCTGGTAAGGAGATTCCTCTGTTTATTGACAGTGCTGCTGTGATCGTGTCAAAGTTAGGCGTGAGTCCTTCAACAATGTATCGTACAAGTTCTCTTACAATATACATGTTACCATTTTTATTTGGGTTCAATTTTAGTCTGGCTAGATCCAACATTAGGTCTATCCTTTTATTTTCTAGAGATCCTTCAAACCTTTTCTTTATGTCTTACCAAATTCTTTTGGCCTTTTTATCGCCTCGAAAGATGATTGTTAAGTCATCCGAAAGTGACAATATTATTAGGCTGTTTGCTTCCCGATTCTTTTTCTTCCAAATATCATATTCTAGTTTATTATTTGTAAAGTCTGGCTCGTCATTAACAATTACGTCATCGAAGAGATCTTTTGAATCTAGAATTGCTTCCATTTTCATGGACCACGTTGTATAGTTGTTTTCTGTTAACTGTTCGATTTTTGCTAAGTTATATGTATCCATTTTCATTCAACTTTTTCTTTCTAAATTGGCGGTTAGTCCAATTATTTATTTTCTTTATGATTTAAATGGATCATTTGGCGGTTATTCCAATTCGCGCGCCCAAACCACGCTCTGCTACCAAATTGATATAGGCTTAGCAAAAATACGATGTTTCCTTTTTAAGGATTTCTAGTTGTTTTTGTACTCACGTATGTTGTAGTTACGAGGACATCTCTTTAGATAAAAACAAATATATATTTATTTAAGGAACGACTTGTTCCAATACAAATATTGTTAAAACAAGCTAGCGATAAAACATAACAGAAAGGTTGAAGGTAGAAGTTGGAAGTGACGTCAGCATCGATGATGATTAAAGTCAAAGTTTGCGTAACATATTTTACAAGTTGTATTTGTAATTTCAGAAGAAAGTTTCCCGTCTCTTCATGTGGAAGAACAACCCAGGTTAGGATTATTCTAATATATATATCCAATTGAAATACCACAAATACTTTAACTCTATTTTTATTCTATGATATCAACTCAAATTTTATAATGAATTAAAATCTGTTTCCAGATTATAATAAAAATATTATATAGATATTAATTCATTTGTGTCTTTGTTCCACAATTATTAATTTTCTACCCCAAAGATATTTTCATTTTGAAGCCATCAATAACTTCAAAATATTATTGACATATTATGCTTAAAGAATGATATATTTAAATATTAACCTAATGCGTTTTCATAAAATACCTCTTTAAAAAGAAAAAAAGAAAACCAATGTAGCCAGTTTTCTCCTAACGTTTTTAAATTATCATCATCATGGTTGTTGTTAACCCAAATCACTCTCTGTTAAAATTTTTTAAAATTACATATTTTTTATAATTTTAAATTTTATTTTTAAATGGACCATAAGTCCATTATTACCCAAATCTCTCCGGATGATAATTTGCCATCACCTCAATCTGAAAAAAGTAAACAACTCTTTTAAAATGGCGCATATTTTGTTGCGATGTTCATAACTAGTCTAGTCTGAGAGAACATTTTGTTGTTTATAATTTTGCACTTGATGCTCGAGATATTTTATTTATCAATTAAACTAATTTTCAATTAGAAATTCATTGGCTTCTGGTAGCACAAACCATTTTAATGAGTCTTTAAAAAATATATTTATAAACAAATTGTAAATATGTATATATATATGAAAAAATAGTACAAATGCGATATTGTACTGGGATAAGGTGCATAATTATGAAAAAAAGGCATCTCCTTATTGTGCAACTGAAAGTTGCTGATGGCTTGTGCCATCTATCGGAATAAATATCAACTATTATCGTTGATTTTTAATTATTCCAGAATTGGCCAAATACCCATTCTTGATTAATCAAGAAAAGCCAACCACGGACACGTTTCGGGCTGTTGGCCCTCATCATTGTGTCGCGGTCTCGCGCAATTCTGGCCATAACTACCCGTTTCATGATTTTTCAGGATGCCTTGAATGACCAGTTTTTTTGGTCATTGAGGTACAGCTTGCACCACGCTGATGAGGGCCAACAGCCCGAAACGCGTCTGTGGTTAGCTTTTCTTGATTAATCAAGAATGGGATTTTGGCCAATTCTGGAATAATTAAAAATCAACGAGAATAGTTGATATTTATTCCGATAGATGGCACAAGCCATCAGCAACTTTCAGTTGCACGATAAGGAGATGCCTTTTTTCCATATATATATACAGTAAAGCCCCTCTATAGTGAACCCCAATGGGACAGAGCTTTTGGTTCACTATAGCCACGGTTTGGCCATTTTTTAAAACTTTTCTAAATTTTTTGACCGTATAATTGAAAAACAGCCATACAAACAGGAAAAGGCAGCCACTTAATAATGGTCACTTTGTTTTAATTCCCTAAATTGACTTATTTCTTTACACTAATGCTGAATATCAAAAGAAGTCAGTTGTTAATAGGTTATTCTTATCATTAGCATACATGTTTATGAAAAAATAGTACAAATGTAACATTGTACTGGGATAAGGTGCATAAATTAAGAAAAAGGCATCTCCTTATCGTGCAACTGAAAGTTGCTGATGGCTGGTGCCATCTATCGGAATAAATATCAACTATTCTCGTTGATTTTTAATTATTCCAGAATTGGCCAAATACCCATTCTTGATTAATCAAGAAAAGCTAACCACGGACGCGTTTCGGGCTGTTGGCCCTCATCAGCGTGGTTCAAGCTGTACCTCAACGACCAAAAAATTGGTCATTAAGGCATCCTGAAAAATCATGGAACTGGTAGTTAAGGCCAGAATTGCGTGAGGACGCTACACAATGTGAAAAAATAGTACAAATGTAACATTGTACTGGGATAAGGTGCATAAATTAAGAAAAAGGCATCTCCTTATCGTGCAACTGAAAGTTGCTGATGGCTGGCGCCATCTATCGGAATAAATATCAACTATTCTCGTTGATTTTTAATTATTCCAGAATTGGCCAAATACCCATTCTTGATTAATCAAGAAAAGCAACTTTCAGTTGCACGATAAGGAGATGCCTTTTTCTTAATTTATGCACCTTATCCCAGTACAATGTTACATTTGTACTATTTTTTCACATTGTGTAGCGTCCTCACGCAATTCTGGCCTTAACTACCCGTTCCATGATTTTTCAGGATGCCTTAATGGCCAATTTTTTGGTCGTTGAGGTACAGCTTGCACCACGCTGATGAGGGCCAACAGCCCGAAACGCGTCCGTGGTTAGCTTTTCTTGATTAATCAAGAATGGGTATTTGGCCAATTCTGGAATAATTAAAAATCAACGAGAATAGTTGATATTTATTCCGATAGATGGCGCCAGCCATCAGCAACTTTCAGTTGCACGATAAGGAGATGCCTTTTTCTTAATTTATGCACCTTATCCCAGTACAATGTTACATTTGTACTATTTTTTCACATTGTGTAGCGTCCTCACGCAATTCTGGCCTTAACTACCCGTTCCATGATTTTTCAGGATGCCTTAATGACCAATTTTTTGGTCGTTGAGGTACAGCTTGCACCACGCTGATGAGGGCCAACAGCCCGAAACGCGTCCGTGGTTAGCTTTTCTTGATTAATCAAGAATGGGTATTTGGCCAATTCTGGAATAATTAAAAATCAACGAGAATAGTTGATATTTATTCCGATAGATGGCGCCAGCCATCAGCAACTTTCAGTTGCACGATAAGGAGATGCCTTTTTCTTAATTTATGCACCTTATCCCAGTACAATGTTACATTTGTACTATTTTTTCACATTGTGTAGCGTCCTCACGCAATTCTGGCCTAACTACCCGTTCCATGATTTTTCAGGATGCCTTAATGACCAATTTTTTGGTCGTTGAGGTACAGCTTGCACCACGCTGATGAGGGCCAACAGCCCGAAACGCGTCCGTGGTTAGCTTTTCTTGATTAATCAAGAATGGGTATTTGGCCAATTCTGGAATAATTAAAAATCAACGAGAATAGTTGATATTTATTCCGATAGATGGCGCCAGCCATCAGCAACTTTCAGTTGCACGATAAGGAGATGCCTTTTTCTTAATACATGTTTATATATAAACCTATGTTTTATTTAAAAATTAAGCCAAATCCCCTAGGCAAAACATTATTAATTTTATATTTAAAAGGTATAGTAGTATTTAAGAACATCTTTCTCAAATAATATAATACTATATTTATTTGAAAAAATGCCTCTAATACCTTGTTTGAAAGTGAAAGGTGAAATTTGAAAATCAGAATTGTCTTTAAATATCGTTATTTTCATCAAAGGAATAAAGCTCCGTGTATTCTGAATCAATTTAAGATGAATCAAAAGTATCCAATTCAGAAAAATCTGACACGAAACATGTTGATACGATAGTGCGATCAGTAAAATTACGAATAAAAAACTCCAATTTACAAACACAAAATCGGTGGTAAAACGGCTGGGCAGGGGGCTATATCCGCGAACCCTGAATGAGTCATACCTAATAAGAATTCCATTCTAAAAATAGAACTGTAGTGGTAGTTTTTGAGAATTTATAAGTTGATTTGTTTGTGGCTCATGAGACACGGGGAACTTGGGGGAATTGCTTTTTTTTTTTCTTTCTTCTTCTTTCAATTCCAGTTTCCACATATTTTTCTTAAGTGAATATTAAATTTTGTTTTTAACCTGTTATTCAAACCATTTCTGGCTTTAAAATTATTTGGAATTATGTTTTAGTCTAGGTTAAACTTGATATAGAATGCTTTTAAAAGGCTTGCTGCCACTGTTTTTTTTTTTTTTTTTTTTTTTAATTTTTAAGAACGCCACTCTTTGTTTCTAAACAACTAAACAGAAAGGAATCGACACAGTTGGCCAGATGGAAATCTGGTCACCTGCGCCCTCTAGTTTATAAAGAGGGAGCCAAAAGCTTCCCCATGTGCACTAGGTGCAAAACCGAAGAGGCCACTCCCCAACATTTACTAAATTGCATTGGAAAGGACAAAAGATCCCTGTACAGAGAACCAAGAAGAGTTCTTGAGCTTCTTTATGAGCACGACCTCCAAGATCTTGTCTAATTTAGACTAAAAAGGATAAGTAAAAAAAAAAAAAAACCTCTTTATTTCTTTTCTTTGGTTTGGAAGCCATTTGTATTTTTCTTCTATTTCAAAATTGTCGAATGCAAAGATATTCTATTAAATAAAAGTATAATGTGTAAAACTTTATACAACATACAGCAAAAATAGAATGGAAATGAAAACAAACAATGCCGCTATTTTTTTGTTTTGAAATCGCCATCCGTGAGCTGAAACATGCTCGAAATTTTGTTTTAAAAATTTTTTAAATCACAATTTTAAGTTCGTTATAAGCATAGTATTTTTAATAGATTCTATCATTTTGGGACCGAAAATAAGTTCGTTATAGGGGTAGTTCGTTATTTAAAAAATGGCAAAGTTCGTTATAACAATGGTATTTTCAATGGAATGGAATTGGGAATCGCCGTGGGTTCGTTATAAGGGAAGGTTCGCTATATCCAGGGTTCGTATTAGCGGGGTTTTACTGTATGTACAAAGGGTATCAATAAATAAGGTGAATTATCTTATTCTTAAAAATTAAAAAAGCAAAAATAATTTAAACCACAGAATATTAAAATATAACATCGAAAGACTATTTAAGGTGTTCTGTTCTTTTTTCCCATTCGCGGCGCGAGACTTATAAATAAACTAAAATGGAAGCTCCCTTGAAGGATTGCACCACGCTTGAACAACGTGCAGTTATTCGTTTCTTGAATGCAGAAGATATTCAAACATCTCAAATATGCCAAAGAATGAAAAATATCTATGGTGAGTCTTGTTTATTAAACAAAAAACATTTATAAATGGGTTAACGAGTTCAAAAATGGACAAATTACATGTTCCTCAGGTCTCAACGTTCGGCCGGTAAAGTTTTGTTAACAATTTTTTGGGATATTGATGGACCAATCTGTCTTGATTTTTTATCCTCAAGGCAACGTATTAACAGCGACCTTTATTGTGACATTCTTGTAAATAAGCTAAAGCCCGGTATAAGAAACAAAAGAAGAGGGAAGCTTAGTAAAGGTGTTCTCTTCCATCATGATAATGCAAGGCCGCATACATCATGTAAAACTGTATCTACAATCATTGAATTAGGTTTTGAAGTTTTAGAACATCCTGCATATAGTCCAGACCTAGCCCCCTCTATTTCCTTTTTGGACTACTAAAGAAGGAGTTAAAGGGAAAGCGATTTGACTCGGATGAAGATGTCCAGAAAGTGGTGCAAGATTTTTTTCACACGTTTCCTAAGAGTGCCTATAAAGAGGGTATTTACAAGTTGCCAGAACGATGGAGACAATGTATAGAAAGCCAAGGTGATTATTTTGAATAAATCACGTCCTAATTTTTAATATCGTTTATATTTTTTTAAATAAATTATAAATCACCTTATTTATTGATCCCACCTTGTATTACCTAAAATAATGATATATATTTTAAAAAACAAATAATTTGTTAGAAATTTGCAGTTTTTGAATAAATTAAAAGCTTCTCTAAAATAAAACCAAATGACAATTATATACCTTACATGATTTTGTTAATTTTTATTCGATTTAATTTCAAAGACATTTTAATTTGCTAAATCATATTTAAAAAAACATTATATTGGACCAGATATTTGCAACTTGATTATTTATTTGTGTCAAAAATTTCTTTCTCTTTTTTCTGTTTTTTTTAATCAGGGTAAACAAAAGCATTCAGTATTTAGCATTTTGTGCCTTAATAATTATTTTATAAATACTCATTATAATTATTACATTTATAATTAAAAAGTAATAAGAACAAATCGAAATGAATAATTTCATATTACTTTGTGTTTATATTCTATAATCCATATTGTCCCTTATCGTATCCAAAACTGAAAATCTTTGAAGTCCCTCATGTCTCAAACATATTGTTCTGTTCTTGGACCCTTCTAATACCAAAGACTTCTATGCTGGATTTCAGGGGAGAGTCCTTAACATTTGGCCCAATCTGAGACTAAGCCTCTCATTGGTCGTGACATCACGGTGACGCGCGATGTAAACAAAGGTTTTGATTGGTTCATTGTTTTTTTAAACAAGATTTAATTATTAATATTTTAAATACCTGTGATTAATTTATATTGTCACTATATTTATAAAGGACTTTTTATTTTTATTATTTTATATTTATATTCAAACCGAAAAAATGCCCGTAAAAGTAGTGCTGATAGTCTTAACATGGGATGGAATAGTAACCAAATATAACAAACAATATAGGAAGGAAATAAACAGAAGAAAAAGGGACTTCGCATATATTCAATCCCTGGTGCTAAAAAAGACGATGGAAATTATCTCAACAGAAAAGAAGAATGAACCTCACGATAAGTTACAGAGAAATAAAGAAATGGAAGCCATGGATAGATTGTTGGAACGATGTAGGGAGCTGGCGTGTGAAGATGAGGAAGGTGGAACACCAGACATGGATCACAGGGATACGACGACCATAGAAGAGATCCAGGAGAACGACCTAGAGCAGATGACTGGAGACCTGGCAGACAAGAATGGATCGAGGACAGGGGACCATTTTATCGAGGAGCCATAAGGAGAGGCCATAGAAAGACTGCTGGAGAGCTGCAGGGCATCAGGGGACCATAATGGCAAGGGCCACAGCACTGACCAGGAGTCAAGATAGCAAATGTAAATATCTTTGTTCCCTTTTACTTTTGTTATTTATTGAAGTTGTAAATAAAAATATGTAAATAGACTGACCATTCACTACACTTTTTAGAGAAAAACTTGTAACCTTTTTGAAAAATAAAGTTATTTTATATTAGCAATTTTTAAATTGTATTTTAGCGCTAACGTAAACAAAGAAATACTGGCGTAATACCTTCCAACGGTGATATTTGAATTTATAATTAGGCATATACAAAAAATTAAAATAAAAATTACAAAATTAATATTAATATTTTAATAAAAATTACGCTAACCAAACCTAACCTGAACGAACCCTAACCTAACCTAAACGAACCTAACCTAACCTAAACCTAACCTAAATTAAATACGAATTTTTAATATTAATCAATAGTCAATTTTATAATAATTTAAAATATATGACACCATTGCTTTCAAGGTATTAACATCGTGTGTATTCATAACACACAAGTGTTTACAATTACGCTAAATTATTAAAAAAAAAAATTCTAATTTAAAATAGAAGGCCATTTAGACAAAAATATATATTGACAATATAAATTAATCACGGGTATTTATAATATTAATAATTAAATCTTGTTTAAAAAAAAACAACAATCATAACCTTTGTTTACATCGCACGTCGCCGTGACGTCACGACCAATGAGAGGCTTAGTCTCAGATTGGGCCAAATGTCGAGGACTCACCCCTGTGCCTGATCTCAGAATACAAACAGCCATCAGAAGAAATAAAGTTTGGCAAAGATAAGGAATCCAAACGTCCTCAATTCAGAAATATTTCTAGCTATCAAGGGACTGACTCAGAAAATCCAACACAAGTAATTCAGGAAAGCATCTCACAAACTGATGGGAACTTCTTTCCACAAACCCTGGTTTGTTAGAGCGTGCACAAAATCAAAACAACATAAGACATTTAAAAGAAATATTCCTGCTTTAATGCTTCCATTTCTTATATATAGATGGTGCGTTATTGCCTTATAATTAATTATGCCTAATTGGTCTTGTACTTATTGTTTGCAGAAGAGCATTGCTTGATGCAAATATTTATATGTAGTTCTGCTGTCCTAAAAAATTAGGTCTATAGTTTGCTCGAAAACCATTTCTAAGAATCCACCCTTCAGTGCAGCATATATAAGCAATCCTCCAATACAATATTAGAACTCTAAGAAGTGGTCTGGTAGATTAAATTGGCGAAACAGCTGGGAGGGTTCACCACTGATGTGCCAAGCTCTTCCAATATTTTTTCATCGCAGCAAGGACAGTAGAAGTTTGTCTTATGTTTAAAAGAAATATTCACGCTTTAATGCTTATTTCTTATAGGGCATCAGTTCAACAGCATTTGCCATAGTTGTCCAGCATGATGTCATCCATGGTTATCATATCCACTGGAGCTGTTTCTTGGTCAACATTAACAAATTCTTTAAAAGTATTGTTCACAATGAACAGGCTTTGTAAATCAAATTCATTATTACCTCTTTAAACTGCATGACAGCTACTTATTATTCTAGATGTTACATCTTTCCAATAATAGAGCTTCTAACAAAATGTTTGATTTAATGTTCTCTCATATCTGATATAAAATGAAAGGATTTAAAAGCATGAATGTTTCTTTTATACATAATACAAACTTCTACTGTCCTTACTGCGATGAAAAAATATATTGGGAGGGCTTGGCTCATCAGTGGTGAACCCTCCCAGCAGTTTCGTCAATTTAACCCACCAGACCGCTTCTCAGAGCTCTAATACTGTATTGGACGATTATTCTATATACAGTTACGAGCGTCATGCGTTCTTAATCCGTCATTCATTTTTCATGTCTGTCACCGTTTGCTTTTTTTTGGAATGGCGCCCTCTTATTGGTTGGCTACGATCACGCCACCTTTGCCCCCCCCCCCCCCCCCCAAAATGCCCCCCCACTCGCTTTTTTGTTTTTGTAACTATTGTGTTGGAGCGGGTCGCTCCTTAAAAAATGCATATATTAGTTAATAACTAAATGGAATCCTCTCTTTCTTTTTCCCAGTAAGAGACGCCTACGGAAGCCAACAGTACATAGACAGATGAAGCACATAGGCTATAGTTATTAACTAATATATGCATTTATTTAAGGCGCCAATTTATAATTGCACAAATAGTATTTGAATAAAAACATTCAATCGGGTAAAACACGGGCGTTGCCCGGGTCATTCGGCTAGTTCTATATACAGTTACGGGCGTCATCATCTCTGTCACCGTTTGCTTTTTTTTTTGGAATGGCGCTCTCCTATTGGTTGGCTACGATCACGTGGCTACGATGGCGCCGCCACTACGCGAGACACTTTGTTTTTGACTTTGCCCCCCCCACTCGCTTTTTGGTTTTTGTAACTATTGTGTTGGAGCGGGTCGCTCCTTAAATAAATGCATATATTAGTTAATAACTAAATGGAATCCTCTCTTTCATTACATAGACAGATAAAGCACATAGGCTATAGTTATTAACTAATATATGCATTTATTTAAGGCGCCAATTTATAATTGTAACAAATAGTATTTGAATCAAAACATTCAATCGGGTAAAACACGGGCGTTACCCGGGTCATTCGGCTAGTGTTTATATACGCAGCACCGAAGGGTAGAATCTCAGAAATGGTTTTCAAGAAAACTATGGACATAAGCTGATATTAATATTTTTATAAGCCGATTCCCATAGAAATATTTTAAAATTTTAATGATTCCTTGATCACAAGGTTGAAGCTTTCTACTAGTGTTAGGAGGTAGAAACTGTAGAACAATTGCACTTAATTTATAAGCTGTAAAATGAGCAGTTATCTAAAATATAAATACCTTTCTATTTAGTTTCCTTCTGAAACTTTTTATTTAATTCAATCAACCAATTGGAAAAATCTCTCAGAATTCCCATCCAGGATTTTTGTTGCTCACATATTCCAGAGATACAGTAAAACCCCTCTATAGTGAACCCCAATGGGACAGAGCTTTTGGTTCACTATAGCCACGGTTTGGCAATTTTTTTTACTTTTCAAAATTTTTAGACCATATAATTAAAGGACAGCCATACGCACAAGAAGAGGCTACCTCTTAATAATGGTCACTTTGTTTTAATTCCCTTAACCCTTACACTTTGAGCCCGTGAGAAAAAGAAGGGCAAATTCCGCTGGGACGCGCATTTTTTGAGTGTTGTTAAAAAATTCATAAATCACAAAATTGATGACTTACTTTAATTATTTTATTTGAAACTACTTATATGCCCTTTCTAGTAACTTATAAGACTGCAAAATCTTTTTATAAATGATTTAAAAATTAATATGAGACATATAAAATAGGTAAAAATATACAAAAAATCGAATTCACTCCATAATAAATGGTTGCAAAAATATATGTATATAGCATATCTAGATAAAGAAAATAAAAAATATGTAGGGAAATAAAATAAAGAAATAAAAAAATATTGAGATTAAGCCCAAAAATTTTCTTTGGTGTGGTAAATCTTGAAGCAGTCAACTAGACAAAGTGGGACCAAACAGGTCTCAACATATATGCAGTATACTTCCTTGCTCTATTTCCTGTTTTTCTTTTTCCTTTTTCGGAACAGACTTTACATTTTCTCTGAATATATGTGCCTTCTTTCCCTTCCACTTTGATTCTGGTTATGAAATGCTTCCCCAAAAGCCTATCTGGGGAACCAGAAGCACCTTGCTGCTCATCCAACATTTCAACACCTGCCTCTTCAACTAATTTTTCTAAAATTCTCAAATTGAATTCTCTTAGGTTCAATTTCTTGTCCTGGTTCAATTTATTGTAAATAATTTGTGAATTTACGATACCAAGGTTGAAAAGGTGGAAAAATGCCTCTTTCCACCACTTCATTGTCCTACGATAGAAAGGGTAATAGGACATGTATTGATCACTTCGATCAACACCAGCTTTATTTTTGTTGTAATCAACAACCACTGCTGGTTTCATTGTTAGCTCTGGTTCTGGAGTTCTTTTAGATCTTTTAGGTGCCTGAATCATTTCTGCCTCTTGATTTGTAGAGAGCATAAATACCTCTCTGGTGTCCCGCCATTTCATTGCAAGAAGGGGTCCTTTTTGTCGGATGATGGCTTCACCTTTTTTGAGTTTTTTAGAAAAAGCCTTTTTTGGCAAGCCTTTTCTATTTTGCATTACTGTACCAACAGCAATAGTTTTCTTGCTCCATAAGTGTTCAAACAGTTGTGGAGAAGAAAACCAGCGGTCAAAGTAAATGATATGCCCCTTTTCAAAATTTGATTCAGCCAATCTTCCAACCAAACTCATTATGGAGTTGTACTCTGCAGCTTTATCAGGGTGTTTTCCTGTATACACATCAATATTGCATGTGTATCCAGTGCTGGCCTCACACAATTGGTACATTTTTATTCCATATTTGTGAGGCTTTCCTTTGATGTACACTCTGAAATGGATTCTCCCACGAAATGGGCATATAGCCTCATCAATGGTAAGCTTCACATCTGGTTGGTAAACATTTTTGAATTTATGAACGAGAGGGTCGAAAAATGTCCGTAGTTTGTGAAGAGGGTCATATCCAGGTTGTCCATAGGCAATGTAATTTGCATTGTCATTGAGATGCAGCATAGAAAGAATGGCTTCAAACCTTTCCTTTTTCATGCCTGTTGATTTGCAGAAAGATGATTTGATGCCTATGTGAGTTGACCAATAATCTCTTACCCTTGGCTTCACAACAAGGCTCATATGTATTATAATGGCAAGAAAGAGTTTTAGTTCTCCTACCGAAATGGCTTTCCATTTATCCAAAAACTTCTAGGGCTCAAAGAGCCTTTTTTCCTTTCCCTATCAATATTTGCTCTTGCATACTTATTAGTTTCAAGTTTTACGTTTCTGAAAAACTCTTCATCAAAAAATAACTTGAATACTGAATAGGGAGAAGTGTCGGGAAAATAGGCACTATTTGGACCATGAGGAGAAGAAAAAGAAGGTTTAGGAAAAGGGTCACTGACCTCGGTCCATTCTCCATCCTCAGAAGTGATTTTTTTGGCAGGAGCAACATCTTCTTCAAAATAAATTTCAGTTGCATCTGAATTATATTCATCCAAAACAAAATCTGGATCAATAAGAGAATCATCCAATTCTGAACCAGAATCTTGAAAATATTCATCACCAAACTCCTCAGGTTCTGTAATTGGAGCTATTCCCGAGGTACTGGGTTGATCAAGATCCATTTTAGAAGCGAGCGCAAAAAAATGGCAATAACAACCGTCCCGGAAGCTAGCGGCAGAAGGATGAAACGTGAGTAGAAGTGACGTCATGGAAAAAACCCCCAAAGGGCCCCCTTTCACCCTCCCCCGCGTGTGACCTTGAGCGCTGACGTAGACTAATGATGCAGCTATTTGATGGCAGAAGCCCGAAGGACGTGAATTATGCCACGATTTTATATTGAATTTTGAAGTTTCAGGACGTGGATCCACGTCCTGCGGGCTTTAGGCTTATATTGCTTGGACGTGGATCCATGTCCTACGGGCTCAATGTGTTAACTGGACTGGTTGGGTAGATTCTGCCCATGCATAAACTTAATATAGGAAAGAATATATATATTTTTCGCTTACCTAGAGCTTCCAGCTTTCATGTATTCTAATTTTACAGTGGTACAAACAATATCCATCCATCATTTATAAATTATTATTTTTGGAGGTGGGTTAAATTTGCATGTGGAAGCGGATTCCGCCCAGCCTGTCCAGAAGCGTGAGACTTTTTCCTGTTAGTGTTAGCTTGTGGCTCATACTTCAATTGCTATCTTCCTTTATTTTTTAGCTTCCTTTTATAACTTCTTTCTTGGATAAGTAGAATCATCAATCAAGTCAACAGAGAGAACTATCCCTGCCAACCCAAAATATATATATATATGTTTTAGATATTAGTCAACCACTTTGGAAGAGTAATAGAAATATTACAGCAGACAATTGGTTCACTTCAGTAGAATTAGTTGATAAGTTGAAAGAACATGGCTTTACATATTTATTTAGAAAGGATGAGAAAGAACAAACCTCAGTTTCCACCACAATTTCAAACGCACCCTAATAGAGAATCAGAAATGTCTATTTTTGGTTTCACTGGAACAACTACTTTAGTCTCATATGTTCCCAAAAAAAGAAAATCGGTAATCCGATTGATAAAAAGGTTAAAAAAGAAATGAGTAATTTTATTGTTGTTCTTGGGAGAGCATTGACTGATGAACACCTGGCCACACGTAATCTCAATTCTCTCCCTCTGGAATTACAGATGACAATTCAAGAAGAATGATGGTTCAAGTACATCAAAAGAATCTACGATGCCACAACAATCTGATTACTCAAAAAAAGGTGTTACAAATGTCCATCAAAAATGCGGTAAAAATAAAAACCCTTTGCTCTTTATGTCAACTAAGCATTTGCAAAAATATTTCATAATGATTTATGAAAACTGTAAATAAAATATATTTGGAATTTTTAAAGGTCAAAATCTGTATATTAACATTTGTATTCATTGAATATTTTTGTAAATATTGATTTCAATCATTATTTAGTGCTATTTCATAAAGTTACATAAGTGGGTTGAATCTACCCAACCCGTCCAGTTATGTAAGAAAAATCCACCCGCCCAGTTAAGGGTTAATTGACCTATTTCCTTACATTAATACTGAATAATAAAAGAAATTATTTGATGATAGGTTCTTCTAATCATTAACATACATGTACCTCTATATCTAATTTAAAAATCAATACAAATCCTAGGCAAAGTTTTATTAAATATATATTCAAAGATATAAAATGATTTTAAAACATCTTTATCACATTTATATAATACAATGTTTAGTTGGAAAAATGGCTCTAACACCTTGTTGCTTCAAAGCACGCTTTAAGCATTGTACCTTTCAAATAAAGTAAGCGTTTCTTTTTTTTAAATTTCATGTTTCCACATTCTTCTAAGTCTAGATTTCGTTTTTTTTTTTTTTTTTTTAAACCTGTCATGCAAAACACTGCTGGCTTTAAAATCACCATAGTTCATGGCATAAAAATAATTTTGTTTCATCACAGGCCCGTTTTTTGGGAATTTTTTAGCCCTAACACGTACGATCGCGGCAAAAGTTGAGGTTGATTCCTCTTTGTTACAATTTTTAATAGCCTTATAATTTATCTCTTATAATAGAAAAGTTATATTCTCTTATTTTAATATTGTCAAGCGGCACAGCGGTTCCAACTACGAGAGGCCCCATGGGACGCCTGTCAATCATCCCTGGACACCAGGGGGGTGAGGGGTTCGCGGAATCTGGCCGGCGGGGGGAGCTGAGATCGCTAATTAGGATTAACTCTGTCTTGGGGTAAGTCGTATACTCTATCTCTCCCTTTTAATAAACTAATTATCCCCAAACTTCCCCTTGCTTTATTTATCTCCGCGACATATTTTGGTGGAGACGCTGGGTAGCGTGACGGAACTTCGAAGAAGTCGACGTCTACAGGGACGTGAACCAATTCTTCAACCTTTGCCACAACGAATAGAAATGGAAGACGACCACAGACCTACTGTTAGCGGATCCTACCTCCCTTGTCAGCGCCAACGAGATCCTTCTACCTTTTCTGGAGATAGAAATATAAACCCTGGACAGTGGTTGAAAGAGTACGAGAGAGTGTCAAAGTACAACAGATGGGACGAGACCATGAAGCTTGCCAACGTCGTATTTTACTTGAACGGAACTGCTGGAAGGTGGTTTGATAATAACGAAGAATCACTCAACTCGTGGAGAAGCTTTGAAGACGCATTCCGCGGTGTGTTCGGACTGCAAGAGGATTCTGCTCGACGCGCCGAGGAAGTTCTGAAGTCAAGAGCACAGAAGGCCGAGGAATCCAGCGAGTCATACATCCAGGAGATTCTTAGTCTCTGCCACCAGGTGAACCCTCGCATGGAAGAAGGTGAGATAGTTGCTCACATTATAAAGGGAATTTCGGAGGACACATACCAGGTATTGGTGGCGAAAGACATACAGACGGTAGATGAGATCCTGAAGTTCTGCCGTCATCTGACAACCGTCAAGCAGCGCCGGATCGGCCGTACGAAATTCGCCAGGTTGTCAAACGTAATGCCCATTTCGTGTGTTGACGACTCAGACGACTTGGCCGGCTTAATTCGCCGCATCGTTAGAGAAGAGATACAAAAGGTTTTCTCAGCACCTGAAGTGATCAATCCGCTCCGAGAGGTGAACGCCCTGGAACAGACTGTGAGGGAAGAGGTCAGCCGTGCTCTACAACCTACCAGACCACAAGTCAACGTGGTACAACAACAACCACGAACGCCCTATTATAATATCGACCGACCAACCCAACCCAGGAAGACGGAACATTGGAGAACCTACGACGACAAACCTATCTGCTTCCACTGCGGACGACCCGGACATGTCGTCCGTTATTGTAGGGAACGACGGCAGGTCTTTGCTGAAGCCAGGACAAGGAATGGCGGAGAAGGAAGAAATGTTGGATTTTCGAGTCGACCCCCCGAGATATGACGCCGAAGACGACTATGTAACGCCCCAAACCTCGACGTACTTCTACCGGAGCTCTTCCCCACATCCAAGCCGCGCAAGGTCGCCAGCCCGAAGACAATCCCAGTCGCCAGCCCGTCGTTTCAGCCGTTCTCCCATGCCTCAGAATGTGAAAAACTAAGTGGAGCGGCTTCTAACGGGGGTGAGGTCGCCATTGAGGAAAATCCTCCAGGGTACATCGCCGCTAAATTAAAAGAAAATTTTGTTATGGTCGAAATAAATGGACGCAAAATTAAAGCATTAGTGGATTCAGGAGCCGACTTTTCTGTTATTTCAGACAAATTTCGACGCGAACTAAAGACACCTCTCTTCAAAGAACCAGGTCCCATTCTTAAAGCCGCAAACAAAAATTTAATAGAGACCCTAGGAAAATGTGTCCTGAACATAGAAGTTAATGGTCTGAATATCTCATTTGAATTCGTTGTTATGGTGGAATGCAGCCATGACATCATATTTGGATGGGACTTCTTCAAGGCCACCGAGGCCGTCATTGATTGTGGCAGAAATGAACTCCATCTCGGGGAAACCTCCGTCCTGGAATCTCGAGAGGAGGAGAACCAGAGATTGTTTGCTTCCGACGACTTTGTCATCCCGCCTAAATCAATAAAGAAGATCAGCGTGATAAACGAAGAAATATGTGGTGTTAGAGATGTTTTAGTCTCAACTTCTAAGGACTTATTATTAAGAAAGGAAGTTCTTATACCAAACTCATTGGTTACATTTCGACACGGCCGAGGTAGCATTTGGGTGGCGAATGGAGCGTCTTGGCCGCAACTGATTCCATCAGGAATGAATATGTGCACCATGGAAAGTTATGATAATGGGAATATCTGCAGTCTTATTGAATCCAGCGATAAGTTACAAGAAACGCAGCTAAAGTCACGTGAATGGTCACAGAAGATAAACCTTACTCTAGATCCAGGGCTGTCTGAAATTCAAAGGTTACAGCTTGTTTCATGCCTTGACGAGTTTATTGGCATATTTGACTTTGGGAGTACTCCTATTAAGCCCACCAGTACTGTGAAGCACAAGATAAACACAGGCGACCAGTCTCCTATCAAACAGCGGCCCTATAGAGTAGCACCAAGTGAACGACGACTAATTCAAGATGAAGTGAACAAGATGATTGAAAATCACATCGTGAAGCCCTCTGAAAGTCCTTGGTCATCTCCAGTTATTCTAGTTCGAAAGAAAGATGGGACCTGGAGATTCTGCGTTGATTACCGTCGATTAAATAAGACAACAAAAAAAGATGTTTACCCGCTGCCACGCATTGACGATGCCTTGGACAGTTTAGCTGGCTCTAGTTACTTCTCCACGATGGATCTTCGGTCCGGGTATTGGCAGATTGAAGTGGACGAAAAAGACAGGGAGAAAACTGCTTTCATCACTCCAGATGGGCTGTATGAATTCCAAGTAATGCCTTTCGGTCTTTGCAACGCTCCAGCAACGTTTGAAAGGATGATAGATAGTGTTCTGGGCAGTCTTAAATGGAACATGTGCCTTTGCTACCTGGACGACATCGTAGTTTACGCACCTACCTTTGAGGAACATCTACGTCGTCTACAACTTGTATTAAGCTGCATCCAGAAAGCTGGACTAAGCTTGAACCACAAAAAGTGTCTTTTTGGATCAAGGAGGATAAAGATTTTGGGACACCTTGTTGACGCCAATGGAATTCATCCAGATCCAGATAAAGTTGAAGCCGTCTCTAAATTTCCGAGGCCAAGGAATATCTCTGAACTGAGGAGCTTTCTTGGATTATGTTCCTATTACCGAAGATTTATTGAGAACTTTGCCGACAAAGCTAGATCTTTGCATGACCTACTGAAGACTGAAAAGCAATTCTATTGGGATGCAGCTCAAGAGAAAGCGTTTGAAGTCCTTAAAACAGCTCTAATTTCAGAGCCTGTCTTGGGACACTTTGATGAATCCGCTGATACCCATCTACACACGGATGCAAGCGGACATGGTATTGGAGCTGTTCTTCTACAAATACAAGGTGGGAAGGAGCGGCCTATAGCTTATGCATCTAGAAGCTTGACGAAGGCTGAAAATAACTATTCTACAACGGAAAAAGAATGCCTTGCTGTAGTCTGGTCTATTAGCAAATTCCGCCCATATTTGTTTGGTCGACCATTCACGGTTGTCACTGATCATCATTCTCTATGTTGGTTGGTAGGGCAGAAAGATCCTTCTGGCCGCTTGGCAAGATGGGCGCTGAAGTTGCAAGAATTTGACGTGACCGTTATCTACAAGAGCGGACGCAAACATAAGGATGCCGATTGTCTGTCAAGGAGCCCGCTTGAGAACGATCAATCAAGTGCTGTGATGTCACTAACCAACGCCGATATAGAGCAGACTAAAGACCCGGATTTAGCTAAAATAATCGATAATTTAAACTCGGGCTACACCAGAAAGGAATTCAGCATTATCGACGGCATCTTATACAAGAAAAACTATAGCACAACTGGAAGACCCTGGCTTATGATGATCCCTAAACACTTAAGATCGGAAGTTATGGCAGATTTACATGATGCTCCTACAGCTGGGCATTTGGGTTTCGCCCGAACGTATGACAAAGTCAAGAAGCGATTCTATTGGCCTGGCCTTTACAGAACTGTTCGCCAATATGTAAGCCATTGTCGGGAGTGTCAACGAAGGAAGAAATTGCCTCGACGTCCGGCTGGACAACTTGTATCCATACCGCCCGTAGAAAAACCATTCTATAAGATCGGGGTTGATCTCCTTGGAAGATTTCCAGTTTCTAAAGATGGAAACCGTTGGATCATTGTGTGCACCGATTATATGACAAGGTATGCCATAACGAAAGCGATCCCAGACGGAGGAGCAATCGAAACAGCTAAGTTCCTGGTTGAAGACGTCATCTTGAAGCATGGAGCTCCTAGAGAAATGATAACAGATCGCGGCAGAAATTTCATTTCTCAAGTAATAAAAGAGATCAATGCTCTGTGCGGAATTGTGCACAGATTTACAACGGCCTACCATCCCCAGACCAACGGCCTGACTGAAAGGTTCAACAAAACTCTGGGAGACATGTTGTCCATGTACACAGGTGTTGAGCAGAAGGATTGGGACCAAGTTTTGCCCTATGTAACTTTTGCTTACAACACTGCTAAACAGGAGGCGACCGGCTACACCCCGTTCTTTCTTGTCCACGCCCGCGAGGCCGAGACCTACATCGATGCCGTACTACCCTACCTACCAGATGAGATCTCTGACGACTATGTTGGAGAACTTGTGACCAGAGCTGAGGAAGCGCGTCAACTCTCCCGATCACGCCTTTTACAATCACAGGCGAAAGACCGTAGACTTTACGACCAGAAACATACTCCAGTCTATTACCAGAAGGATGATCTTGTGTGGGTTTTTACTCCCATCCGAAAAGTAGGACTATCAGAAAAGCTACTGAAGAGATACTTCGGTCCCTACAGGGTGACCAAGAAGCTTTCAGAAGTTACCTATGAAGTAGAGCCCGTGGACCCCTCTCCCCGATCACGGAAAGCCAAGGATATCGTCCATGTCATTCGGATGAAGCCCTACCTGGACCCTGAAGAACAACATTCTATTCTACTGGGGAACACCAGCCGTGATAGATTTCCTTCCAGAACAAGGGCTGAGACAAGCTAATCAGCGGGTCGCTGTTTCTCTAAGGAGGAAGTAATGTCAAGCGGCACAGCGGTTCCAACTACGAGAGGCCCCATGGGACGCCTGTCAATCATCCCTGGACACCAGGGGGGTGAGGGGTTCGCGGAATCTGGCCGGCGGGGGGAGCTGAGATCGCTAATTAGGATTAACTCTGTCTTGGGGTAAGTCGTATACTCTATCTCTCCCTTTTAATAAACTAATTATCCCCAAACTTCCCCTTGCTTTATTTATCTCCGCGACAATATGTTCTTAACATTTTGCCTGTGTTGTTTCACTTTGAAAAGTTCTGAAAATGGCCTTTTTTTTTTTAAGAATAACGTTTTTGTGTTTAGAATGCCTTTGTTTTCTTTATTTTGGAAGCCATTTGCATATTTTTCTATTTCAAATTTAATGAATGCAAAGATATTCTATTTAATAAAAAAAGTATAATGTGTAAAAATTTATACAACATACAGCAAAAATAAAATGTAAATCAATACAAACAATGCGCTAAATATTTTGTTTTGAAATTGTGATCTGCGAGCTGAAACATGCTCAAAATTTTGTTGTTTTAAATTTTTTTTTTTAAATACAATTTTAAGTTCGTTATTAGCCTAGTATTTTTAATAGATTTTATTATTTTGGGACCGAAAATAGGTTCGTTATAGGGGTAGTTCGTTATTTATAAAATCGCAAAGCTCTTTATAACGATGGTATTTTTTCAATGGAATGGAATCGCTTTAGGTTCGTTATAAGGGAAGGTTCGTTATATCCAGGGTTTGTATTAGCGGAGTTTTACTGTATCTCTCCACTTTTTACCCCAGTCATGAAATAAAAGTGCTATTAAAAATATCTTCATCCCAGAGAGAAAAATAGCTGTGCCCTTGGGTTTTTTTTTTTTAAGTGTTTCCATTTTCATCTTTTTAAAATTTGTTTTGTTGGTTTTACCTTCCAGCCATAAGTTGGAGGCCATTTGGACCAATGCCAAATTGTTCTCCTATTTCCTTGAGGTTTCCTGTCACCATCCTGTCAAGTATCTCACCACTTGTGAACTACAAGTTGATTGCAAACTTCCCAGCTTTCAAGTTGCAGGGTGATATAATTTTTTTCTACAACTATGACCCAGGATCAAATCCCTCATTGGATAATTTTTTTTCTTTAAAGGCAGGAATGCAATATTTACTTTACAAATTGAAAAAAGCAATGTTCAGTTGATATTTACTTGTGATAGCAATGGTAATTTTATAGCCTATAGTTGAATGCATAACCACAGACCATATTTGAATAGGCAGGTCACAATGGTGTAAATATGCATAACAATTCTCATCTTTAGAAATCTTGCTTAGAACTGAATGGTTCGCAGCAGCAGATGATTCTTGGCTCCATCTTCTTTGATTGTGACAATGAGATTCTGACATTGTCGGCCTTAAAGTTCCGGTAAACATTTTCATTACTTTACAAACTTGAAGTAGTTTTGTCACATTTTGGATAAGATATAATCTTGGAAGGTTTATAGTTTTTTTTTTTTTTTGCTTTTTAAAATTTATGGCTTTTTTTTTCCCTTCTGGGAATTGAAAAAGACCTTATGATATGATAAGGCACAATTTGGATTATAGATTATAAACACAAGTAATAAGACCAAATCCAAATAAATAAATAGTGTGACATTTCAGTTACAGCATTGTTACCAACTTCAGACAAAAGTAGGTGGTTTTCCTGATCTCCATATTAGAGATGACACTACATGACGATGAAAATAAATCTGCCTCAGGTCTTTGAAATATTTTCAGAGATTTGGTATGTCAGATTTAAAGATCTTCAGATCCTGATAAGTTAGATCTTCATATGAAAGACTGCCTAAATATATAGTGACTATGGTCTTGGGGGTTGTGTTAAGGAATCTTTCTCCTTAACAGAAAGAAGGCCGTTATCTAGAGGACTGTATAACTTGATCTACCCTTGATGACACCCTAATGGTGATTCCAAACTCCTCAGCCAAAGAGAGAATAAAGGCACGACCAAAATACTATTCACTCTCACACTTTATTTTCAACCACACTATATATACACTAGAATATACACACGTGACCAGTCACTCCTGGTCAAATACAAACATTTACAGAGTAATATTAAAAATAATAAAATAAACTCTAACAGGTTGATTTCTCATTGGAGGTTGAATTATTATTATTATTATTTTTTTACTTTATAAAAGAGGTTTTACCACACAGTAGAACCTTACTTTAAACAGAAACACTTAGTTGAATAGCCAAAGTGTTCTTTGTAGAGAGGTGTCTTCTTATGGAGGTTCTATTGTGTTTGATATGTTGAATTCTCTTAAGTTGTAGGTTGAGAGCTAAGGATATATAATTTGAGAAGGAGCAGGGGAAGATAAGATTTCATCAATGCCAATTATAGATGCTTGAAGTCTTATCATACAGGAGATGATACTATCTTATCTCTCTCTCTGGCTCTCCAGACTTTTTTCTCCTATCACCTAATCTCCAAGTCTAAATGGATAAATGGGATGTGGCAACTCAGCACAGTAGTGGTAATGGGATTATTAAATTAACAGGTAGGAAGAATTGTATTTTGCTTGAATATTTAATCTTTTTTGTTTTGATATGGAAAGGAAGTTTTGTAGTTTAGTTCTTCACTCTTAAATACTGACTAGCTTATTGACCCGGGCAATGCCAGGGTTTTACCCGAGAACATTTTCCCCCGAGTGCATATGTAGAAAAAAATGTTGTTTTTTATTCATTAAAATTATAAATTATGGCCCGGGATCTCTCCAAGTGAATGTTAATTAACATGATAAATCATGGTTAATAAGAAGGGATTGTAGATGTACTTCATGTGACACCAGTTTACCCTACCCTCAGTATTATACAGTAATTATTCCAAAATCAGGTATTTTAAAAAAGTTGTTCATGTTCACTTTTGAGCTACTGGGTCTGAGAGTGATGCTCACAAGAAAAACCAACCAACCTTTTCCTTAAAATAGGAACTTGAAGTGTATGATGCCACTACTTTTGAGGAAGATTCTATTTTAAGTGATTCGTCTGAAGTACTCTGGTTTGTTGCCTCTCTTATCCTTCTGGCAGCCAGCCTTATTGTTGTCCAAACTGATATTTGTTTATACTTATACATTAGAACCTCCCTATACCTCTCTACAAAGGACAGTTTTCATTTGCAAAATTACCATTTTTACAATTAAGCCACTCTCCGGTAAAAGGAGACCTCTCCCTAAAGGACACTTTGGCTCTGCAATTAGGTGTCCTTTACAGGGAGGTTCTAGTGTACACATTAATTAATTATGCACTTAACTGGGTAGTTGGCGGCTTCTGTATGCTCCAGGAACTGGGTTAACTAGATGAATAATAATATGCACTTATATATACATTAAAACCCTCTCTACCTTTTAAGTTATTCAATTGTAAAGTGGGAGTTCATCGGATTGCGAATGAAATGCAAGAAATGCGCGCTGCAAATTTGCAATCTTTTAAAAGATATGAAAAATATCGAGTTTAAATGTTCCAAAATATCAAACAAAATAAAAAAATCACAAATTGTAATGGAAAATGATCAATATTGAATAACTTAAAGTGGAAATAGCTTTGCAATGCACTTATAAAGCAATTGCTGATTACTATTGTTTTTTTAACATAACTTTTACCACAGAGCAGCTAATCAGTAATAATTAATAAATAAAAATAAATTTAAAAAAAAGCTTTTATTTAAATGCACCAAAAAGGAAAAATTAAATATTGTATCTTCTGTCATTGAGCAATTAGATGCTTCTGAGTGAACATAAAAGCGGAGGGGGACGATCATCATGAATTTCGAACCTAATGTGATTTAATATGTAGTAACTGATTAGCAATTAGTGTTTGCTATATTTTTACCTCTTCTCTAAATATGATCATTCCCTGCTGCTTTTATTTTCACTCAGATACATCTAATTGCTCAATGACAGAATATACAATATGTTATTTTTTCCTTTTTAGTGCATTTAAATAAAAGCTTTTTTAAAAAAATTATTATTTTTTATTCAGTTAGTTCTTATTCATGAATTTACAAAACTTAGAATCAAAAGTTTACTGGATATTAGGCCTTAAATAGACGGAAGCCTGCTTGCGGCGGATTTGTCAATTCTTTTTAAGGCCGTAACATAAGACTTAAAAAGAAATATAGAAATTTGTTCATTCCTGGCCATTCTGACCACCCAGAAGTCTGAAAATTTGTACACTTGCATTGTTCATTGGACTGAGTGAGTGCTAAAAGTTTCATACTTGTGATCTGGAAGTACAATAAAACCCCGCTAATACGAACCCTGGATATAGCCAACCTTCCCTTATAACGAACCCACGGCGATTCCCAATTCTATTCCATTGAAAATACCATTGTTATAATGAAATTTGTGATTTTTAAAATAACGAACTACCCCTATAACGAACCTATTTTCAGTCCCAAAATGAAAAATCTATTTAAAATACTAGGCTTATAACGAACTTAAAATTGTGATTTAAAAAATTTTTAAAATAACAAAATTTTGAGCATGTTTCAGCTCACGGATCGCGATTTCAAAACAAAAAAATAGCGGAATTGTTTGTTTTCATTTCCATTCTATTTTTGCTGTAAGTTGTATACATTTTTACACTATATACTTTTATTTAATAGAATTTCTTTGCTTTCAAAAATTTTGAAAGAGAAAAAAATATATAAATGGCTTCCAAAATAAAGAAAAGAAACAAAGAATGGCCTTCTAAAAAAAACAGTGGCAGCATGCCCTTTTCGAAGCGTTCTATATCAAGTTTAACCTAGGCTAAATAATAATTCCAAATAATTTTAAAGCCAGAAATGGTTTGAATTACAGGTTAAAAACAAAATTTAATCTATACTTCAGAAGAATATGTGGAAACTGGAATTGGAAGAAAAAAAAAATAATGCCCCATGTCTCATGGGCGACAAACAAATCGACTTATAAATTCTCAAAAACTACCACTACAGTTCTATTGTTAGAACGGAATCCTTGTTAGGTATATGACTCATTCAGGGTTCGCGGATATTTCCTCTGGCCGGGCGTTTTACTACCGATTTTGTGTTTACAAATTGGCGTTTTTTATTCGTAATTTTACCGATCGCGCTATCATATCAACATGTTTCGCGTCCGATTTTTCTGAATTGGATACTTTTGATTCATCTTCAATTGATTCAGAATACACAGAGCTTTATTCCTTTGATGGAAATAACGATATTTTAAGGCAATTCAGATTTTCAAATTTTACTTTTCACTTTAAACAACGAGGTATTAGAGGTAAATACTCTTATACCTTTTAAATATATAATTAATAAAGTTTTGCCAAGGGGATTCGGCTTAATTTTAAAATTATACATAGAGGTTTATACGAGGGCCATCCAATAAATAAGTTTCCCTATTTTTTTCTGCGAACGAAACGTAAAAATTATTTAGTAGTGTAAGAAATGGTCACTAGTATGCGTTGGAAGCGCGTGACCTTCAAAATCACGCTACTTGTACGCGCAAGTCCGTAGCGCTTCAGTTTCCATGGAGCTACCACTGGTGAACGTGTCCACTTGCGAACTCCTTTCTGTAATTCGTTTTTTTTTTTTCACGACGAAAAATGAAACTGCGGTCAATATTCATTGCAATTTAGTGTCAGTGTATGGTGAAGGATGTATGAGCATCCAAATGGTTCGCCGATGGCGTTCATGGTTCTTGGAAGGACGGCAAAGCGTGCATGATGACGAGCGAAGCGGCAGGCCCGTTACTGCTACGGTCAATGCAGCCGTTGCTGCTGTTCGGAATGTAGTGGAAGCAGATCGCCGCATCACCATTGACTAAATAATGATTCGACTGCCTCCTGGAATCGAAATTGGACGCTCTTCTATTGGAACAATCATGTCAGATGTTTTGAATTTTCGCAAAGTCTGCGCAAGAGATGGGTCCCGCATTTGCTCTCGGAAAATCACAAGCAACAACGGATGAGGCAGCCCGAACTTTCCTGTAAATGCATCGAAGAGATGTAGATCAACTGTTTTACCGTATTGTAACTGGAGATGATAGCTGGGTGCATCATTCAACTCTAGAAACAAAACGACAAAGCATGGTGTGGAAGAAGCCTGAGGAAAGTGCACCAAAAAAGGCAAAGGTCACAATCTCTGCAGGCAAAGTTATGGCTATCGTCTTTTGGGACTGTAAGGGTGTTTTATTAGTTTACTACCTGCCCCCAAACACTATGGTTAACGCTGCGAGGTACTGCGAAGTCCTCACTAAACTCAGAGCTGCAATAAAACGGAAACGTCCTGGACTTTTGTCTCGGAAAGTGTTACTCGTCCATGACAATGCTCGCCCTCACGTAGCTCGAACGACCCAAACGTGGCTGGAAAACTTCAAATGGGAAATTTTCGCACATCCACCTTATTCTCCGGAACTTGCCCCAAGCAACTTCCATCTTTTTCCAGCACTCAAGTTGCACCTTGGAGACAAGCACTTTGCGAATGATGACGAAGTGCAGGCGGAGGCGAACCACTGGCTACGAAAACAGGACAAGGCTTGGTACAACAGTGGTATCAAAAAATTGCTACAACGGTACCAAAAATGTTTGGACAGAAATGGTGATTATGTAAAGAAGTAGTCTATGAGTTGTATAATGAAAATAAAATAACTGCATAATTGCAAATAATACTGTTTATTTGTTAAAAAATAGGGAAACTTATTTATTGGATGGCCCTCGTATATAAACATTATGCTAATGATAAGAAGAACCTATTATCAAATAACTTCTTTTGTAATTCTGCATTACTGTAAAGAAATAGGTCAATTTAGGGAATTAAAACAAAGTGGCCATTATTAAGTGGCTGCTTTTTCCTGTTTGTATGGCTGTTTTTTAATTATACAGTCTTAAAATTTTGAAAAGTAAAAAAAAAAAAAAAAAGGCCAAACCGTGGCTATAATGAACAAAAAGCTCTGTTCCATTTGGGTTCACTATAGAAGGGTTTTACTGTATATCAAAATTAATTTACAAAATTTGAAAGGCAATTTGGAAATTTGTTCATTTCCGGCCACCATGACAACCTAGAAGTCTCAAAATTTGTCAACTTGCATTGTCATCGGGTTTTGAAAAGTGTGCCAAATTTCAGATTCCAATGTGCTCTAAAAGTATATTAAAAAGCAATTGCAAGATTTGTGGACAGATAGATAGACGGACAGACAGGGAAGCAAGTTAAATCAAAGATTTTAATAAAAATGATAATTTTGTAAGCTGGCCTGAGGTGTTTACTAGAAGGAGTGTCTGCTGTTCCGGAGATTATCTTGTAATCCTTCCCTCTACAAATTATCTTCATAGACTTTCTAATCCCAGTTCATGAGCAGTAGCACCATGTGTAAGATGTGGTTAACACCATCTAAATACTTGCTTAGTAAAGTAGACTCTCTCCCAAATCTACAACCACATTGCTTAGAGAGAAACAATTAACTCTTGTCACTACCTCTCCTGTCATCTGGTGGATAGATTTAGTTAGTGTTCCCATTGCACCCCACTTCTTGTGGCACCATTTTACGCCATGATTACCTGTAAACCTAGGATATTTTTCTATGTACTTGTGTTCAAGGAGCACTCTAAATTTTTTTTTAAATTTCTTTCTACCATCCTTCACCATTGGATTTAATCTTATTTTGGTTGCAAATTGAATGTATGGATGCTATAAAAACAAATGCAGTAGAAGAACCTGTACATACACATGGCCTTATCATGGCTTTCTGTTAGCAGATACTTGTCAAAATACAGCATTCCCTAGGTTCAATTATATATTGCTTCTATATTTTCTCCAGCAGCCATTTGGATTTGACACATTAAGAGTTTTAAAGACATTTTTGAAGGCATGTTGAATATGCCCACTTCCGCCTGAGAGGACCTACGTCACCACTACGTCACGGCCAGCCAATCACCGAGCTGCCCAGCGGGCAGTCCCTCCTCCCTCCCCCTTTTAGTCTAAATAAAGACACTTTCCTGTTGTTTGCGTCGCCTCCGCGTGCTTCTATATATCCACTTCAATCGGCAAATGTAGTGGGATAATTGACTACTTCCTTATACTATTACATCATCTAGTCCAGCTTCAACTTATAGCCCAACATCTGGTAGCAGAGCGTGGTTAATTCGAGACACCACGTGCAAGATGACCTCGACGCTGATCAACACGCCCCTCGAGAAACTCAATGATCAGAACTACAGAAGCTGGAAGTATAATACGAAGATGATGCTAATCGAAAGAGAACTCTGGAAGTATGTTACGGAGCCAACACCCGATGAAGAAGCCTCAAGAACAATCTTCAACATGAAGCAAGAAAAGGCGTTGGCTATGATAGCACTGACGATCTCACCGAGCCAACAGATTCATATAATGGACTGTACCACTGCACGAGAAGCATGGGACACCTTGGAACAAGTATACGAACCCAAGTCAAGGTCAAGAATCCTCCAACTGAAGAAACAGTTCATCTCCATAAGATTCGAAGAGCAAGAGACGATGACGAACTATTTGGGGAGACTGAAGATCAGTTCGGATCACTTAAGAGAGGCAGGCGCAGAAATGCAGGATCAAGACCTCGCCTATTCAATGCTTGCTGGCCTACCGGAGTCATACGACGGAATCATCATGACCTTCAGCAACGTAGAAGACAAGGAATTCACCTCTAGCAAGGTAAAACATGTGCTGCTAGCAGAATACGAGAGACGGATGGCCCGACGTGTGAATAACACAAATGAAGCTTTGCAGTTCGGGACAACGACTAGGAAGGAAGACAAGAAGAAGAAAAATTTCACCTGCTACAAGTGCGGCAAGGAAGGATATATCGCGAGATCATGCAGAGGAAAGGCTAAAACTCCAGCTCCAAATTTCCAACCACCGAGATGTAGCACTCACGAGATAGCGGGAAGCGAAATGCTAACAGCCCTATCATGCGCCATCCCTGACAACTCTTGGGTGATCGACAGCGGCGCGACTCACCACGTGTGTAACAAAAGGGAGTGGTTCACCAACTTCCAAGGAATAACGTCGGATCCGATCCTAACAGCGAGCGGGACTACACGAGCGGAAGGATGTGGCGACATCAAGTTCAAGGCCTATGTGGGTAAGCACCACGTTGACCTAAAACTATGTAATGTGCTGTATGTCCCTAATGTGCGACGAAACCTATTGTCAGTCTCGAGCATGGAAAATAAGGGCAAGATAGTTAATTTTGCGAACAGAAGAGCGCAAGTTTTCGATTCGGAGAACCGAATTGTCGCAATAGCACATGATGAAAATGGATTATATGTCATGAAGGGTAGAGTCATTTTACCAAACGCTGAGTTGTTTAACCCTTAAGTACTCGCGGCATTTTTTGTTACATAAGTACTCGCGCGGGGTGTATCACACCCCAAAATATAAACCTAAATCTAATATATATAATGTAAGCCAAATACAACGTATTTATATTTATATTATAGAGAAAAGAATGGATATTAATTAAAATGTAAATAAAATAATAAAATATTTAATTATTCCAGTGCTTGTACATGTTTTCTAAATCCTATAAGCATTTACAATTTTTATGCATATTCATTATTCACAAAAATAAATCTTATATTTTTTTCATTAATTTTCAAAGCATTCTGCACACATAATGAAGGAATGATTATTGCAGATATTTCTTTTGCAATTTTTGCAGGTAGTCTTTGTTTTCCTATCTTTAGATCGGTCACAAAGATGGCATCGCTTTTGCTTTTTTGAAAGTGGTTCTGATGGTCCTGGTACCTAAAAAAAACCATCATAAAATTTATCATGTTTATTTATATTGGTAAATAACATTTTTACTTACTGTTTGTTCATTTGCCACTCCAATTATCCTTCGAAGAGCAAGTTTTATATCTTTAGGTAGTGACACAATGCAAAGGCGTTCTTTGATATGTTCATCAATCAAACTCAGTCCGATCTTTTCCAAAAAGTGGCGTCTTTTAATGGGTTCTTCTTGCAGGTGATTTGCGTTGTAAAGTACTTGTGTATTTATTTCTGCAACATTGACGAGATCAAAGAAAATACACAGAGGCCATCTTCTTGTGCGTCGTCCTACACTGTAGGTCCCCGACATTTGGTCAACAACATCAACGCCTATCTTGGTTTGGTTATAAAAAGTGACTATTTCCGGCTTCATTTTATCTCCTGTGTCCTCGTCAATTGTCATTGTTGAGTGCATTGTTGACAATAGGATAACTGATTTTGATTTCTTGGGGACATATGATACAATAGTTGTATTTTCATTGAAGCCAAAAATTGAAGAAAAGATAGGTCTATTCCTGTTGGGTAAAAACTCTACAGGAATTTCCTTTTTATTTTTTTTCAAAGTTCCAACGAGGGTCAAGTTATGTTCAGTCAACAAACTTTGAGCTAGTGGGAAACTTGTATACCAGTTATCAGTGGTAATATTTCGTTTTGTTCCTGATACTGGTTCCACCAATCTTTTGACAACATCATCAGAAGCATTGGATTTATAAAAAGGTCCACGATTGTTACCAACATACGGCTCCATATTCACAGTATAGAACGTGTGTGCATCAGACATCATGTATATTTTCAAGCCATATTTTGCAGGTTTGTTTGGTATGTATTGGCGAAAATTACATTTCCCTCTAAAAGGAATAAGCTTTTCATCGATTGTTAAATATTCGCCAGGGGAATACATTTGTTTACAGTTGGCAACAAACATTTCAAAAATTTCCCTCAGGGCAGCAAATTCTTCATTATCTCTTCTGATCTGTCTAGTAAGGACATTTTCAAATCGAATTACTCGCAAAAGGAACAAAAATCGTTCGTAGGCCATTGCTGCTCTGCATATTTCTATACCAGTGCCATTTGCATTCCAAATTTCTTTGAAATGCAAATGCGATGCACGATTTTTTCCGATTATTATTATGAGTCCGAGCAGACAACGGATTTCATTTTCATCTGCATTGCGGCAATCTCTCTCCCTGCTATAATTTGGCCTGATGGTCTCAATAAAAATATTTGTGTATTCAACTATTTTTTTTTATTATGTCAATACTAATAAATTTCAAAAAAGCTTCTAATGGAGTTGGAGTGTTCTTACCAAATTGTTTAGAACAAGGTAAGTGTGTAATAATATTTATAGCTCTTGTACGTACCCTTGATGTTCTCCATTCTTCCTTTTTCCATTTGGTCATTTTATCTCTTCCAAAGAAGTACGTAGAATCCTGATGTGGTTCTTGTTCATCGTCTTCTTCTTGTTCTGAATCTGAGCTATGGGGGATATATTCTTCATCATCACTAAAGTTATCATCATCTAGCTCATCAAAATCTTCTTCTTCCTCATCAAACAAGCTAAAAAGTGATTGAATATTTTTGCTATCCATTATAATATTGGATCAAAGTAAGCTTAGATGATGGGCAAAGTGAAACTAAATTGACACTGAAAGGTAGGGGAAATGACTCATGGTGCGTGAGAATTCAGCAGTATCATATTCAGGCTGATTACAAAACTTTGTTATGTAAGTACTCGCGCGGGGTGTGACACACCCCATTCTAGCAAAAAGAATAAATTATAAATATATTCCCTCTATTAATTTTGTTGAAATTTGACATGTCTATTTGGCACATTGAAATATTAAGCTATTGAAAAATTGGAAGATTTTGGTTAAGGATTTAATGATTTTCTTGAGGTAAAGTGATAGCTTGGGGTGTGATACACCCCGCGCGAGTACTTAAGGGTTAACAGTCAAAAGAGTTCACAAAAACAAACATTAGAACTATGGCATCAGAGGTTCTGTCATGTAAACAATGACGCAATTGAGAGAATGGCAAAGGGGGAATTAGTTAAGGGGTTAGAGATCTCCTCGATGGATCGAAGTCTGTGTGATGATTGTTGTGTAGCAAAGTCCACGAAAGAGCCACACAAACCCATTAGGAATATAAGATCTAAAAGGCCTTTAGAATTAGTTCACACTGATATTTGTGGTCCAATGCCTGTTAGATCTATTGGAGGAAGCGCATATTTTCTAACATTCATTGATGATTATTCTAGAAAGATAACCCTGTTTTGCCTTAAACATAAAAACAAAGTGCTGAAACACTTCGACTCTTATCTCGCTAGGGCTGAGAGAGAAACCGGACATAAGCTAAAAGTGCTAAGATCCGACAATGGACTCGAATATTGCAACCATGAATTTAAAACTAGGCTAGAGCAACTTGGCATCAAACATGAGCTAACGAACACATACTCGCCACCTATGAACGGCGTTGCAGAAAGGGCTAATCGCGTGTTGTTGGACATAACCCGATCTTGTTTACATAGCGCAGAACTCCCTCAGAGATTCTGGGCAGAGGCAGTAAACACTGCAGCTTATATAAGAAACAAGTGCTACAATAGCGCCCTAGGAGATAAAGTACCCGATGAACTTTGGTCATCAAGAAAACCGAGTGTTCGCCACTTAAAAGCTTTCGGGTGCTTAGCATATAGCCATATCCCCACAGAAAGGCGAAAGAAACTGGACAATCGAGCAAATAGGTGCATTCTTGTTGGTTATTCTTCCCAGACTAAAGGCTATCGTCTGGTGTCCAGAAACTCAACACGTAATCCAAACGAAGCATGTCAAATTTGACGAATCCAAGATAGGACTGAAGTGGACTAAGGTTGAGGATGAACCTGAGAGATACAACCATATTTGGATAGAACCCGATAACCAGCTTGAAGGAGATATAGATCTAAAACCTGAAGCGGAAAGAGAACGTAATGATGATACGAGTGATCAGGATTTAGTGGGGGTAAACAACGACGACATTGTTCAAACTAGGCCTAAAAGAATTGTACGAAACCCTTATGGACGTGCTGGAAAGCCAAAAGCAGAACTGCATTTCCTAGATATCATCGAACCCACAACTTTCGAACAAGCCATAAACAGCAAAGAGGCACCGTACTGGAGAAGGGCCATGAAGGATGAATTGAGAAGTCTTGAGGATAGAAATACATGGACGTTGTCCGACCTACCACTTGGCAAGTGCCCAATTAGCAGTAGATGGGTATTTAAAATAAAGACTAACTCAAAAGGGGACGTTGAAAGATTTAAAGCGCGACTAGTTGCGAGAGGTTTTTCTCAAAAACGAAACGTTGACTTTTTTGAGACATATTCGCCAGTAATAAATTTTTCGGTCATCAGAATGATCTTTGCATTGACGATAAATAAAAATTGGTACAATCGACACCTCGACATCGACAATGCATATCTGTACGGCGAACTGAATGAAGAAATCTATATGAGCCCACCAGATGGATCTAACGACGAGAAATGTGAGGGCAAAGTTCTTAAACTAAACCGTCCAATATATGGTTTACGTCAGTCCGGTCTCGAATGGTACTGCACACTAGATAAAGCTCTTGAAGATATTGGATTTCGTCGTTTAGCCGCTTGTAATTGTTTATACACTTTTGAAGATAAGGCGGTTATCGCAGTATATGTCGACGATCTAGCTTTGTTCGCGGAAAGCGAGGACATTCTGACAAATATTGAGGAAAAGATTAGAGAAAAATTTAAGATCAAGAACTTAGGACCCATCAAATATTTCTTAGGTGTAGAAATAAGTTATCCAGATGAAAACACAATAATCCTCTCACAAGGAAAATACACCATGTCGATCCTCGAACGATTTAATATGATGGAATGTAGGGGCGTTTCTACTCCATTAGATAACTCCATCCCGATTACAAAGAAAGACTGTCCAACAACTGATAAGGAAAAGGATGAGATAAAACATGTCCCTTACAGAGAACTTATAGGGTCTCTGCTATATCTTGCAAACTCATCGAGACCTGATATGACGTTTGCCGTAACTAAATTAGCACAATTCTGTAGTAACCCAGGCGAACGACACTGGCAAGCTGCTAAACATATACTAAGATATCTTCAAGCTACTAAGAATGTTTCACTCATCTATAAAAGAGGGTCTGATGATATACTAGCATTTAGCGACTCAGATTGGGCTAATGACATAGATGATAGACGATCAACTAGCGGGTCAGCTGTTACTATTAATGGTTGTTTAGTGTCATGGAGATCTAAAAAGCAAAATTGCGTATCATTATCTACAATGGAGTCTGAATACATTGCTCTCGCCCAGACCACTAAGGAAATATTGTGGATAGCACAAATATTAGAGAATTTGAAATGCCTGACTAACGCCTCACGCCCAATAACAATATTCTGTGATAATAGAGCTGCCATCGAGTTTTCTAAAAACAACATAGAAAACAATAGGTCGAAGCACATTGACATACGGTATCATTATATAAGAGAAAAGGTCAACAGTGGAGACATCCATGTGAATTACATCTCTACCAACGACAACCTGGCCGACATCTTCACCAAGGGCCTCAAAAGGACTGCACATCAGAATGCTTGTGCAGCTATGAATTGTCTGGATACTGGCATACTACCCGACATATCCAAAGTGGGGGAATGAAGGCATGTTGAATATGCCCACTTCCGCCTGAGAGGACCTACGTCACGGCCAGCCAATCACCGAGCTGCCCAGCGGGCAGTCCCTCCTCCCTCCCCCTTTTAGTCTAAATAAAGACACTTTCCTGTTGTTCGCGTCGCCTCCGCGTGCTTCTATATATCCACTTCAATCGGCAAATGTAGTGGGATAATTGACTACTTCCTTATACTATTACATCATCTAGTCCAGCTTCAACTTGTAGCCCAACAATTTTAAAATAAAAAGTCCACATAATTCCATATTAAAAATATTAAAGCCTCCATAAATAAATAGTACAGTAGAACCTCTCTCTAAAAAGAGGTCAAAGTGTCCTTTTAGAGAGTGTCCAAATAGTAAAATGATAATTTTGGGGATGAAAACTGTATATACAGGCGAACCTCTTTAATTCAACACCCCAAGGGATCAGAGCTTTTGGTTGAATTAAAGGAAGTGTTGAATTAAGGTTAGATGATTAGCTAATCATCTAAATCACTAAAATGATATTTTTTAAAAATAGCTTTGAAATACAAATTAATGACATTAATTGAAACCATTGTATGTACTTTTTGTATTATTTTTTATTTTCATGATTAACTTTTGTATTAGGGACAAAATGGCAATAATACATATTTTTGAAACATAAATAATTACAAATAATATTTTATTCTAATTGAAGATTATAGCAGTTGAAAGGAAATAAATATGGAAAGTAAAAAGAAAATTTAAAAATAATCATGAAGATCTTTTTCAAAATTTCTTTATAGATGTCTGTTTTTGCACTGAAATCCTATTCAGGATGTATTCCAGATGGTCTCTTTTAAAAAAAACATGCATGTCATTTCTTCCTCTGGAATATCTTTTAAATAACAAAGAGCTTTTATTGTATTAAAGGCATCCACTGCTGCTGCAGGTGTTATTGATTTTGTGTTTAAATCTTTTATAATACACGGAAATGGAATATTTGTGGCTACATTTTATGAAGATTTATTTATTTAAAAGGAAATTATTTGTAAATTTTAAAATAACAAAAATATTTCAATGCTGAAAATTAAAAAAAAATAATATTATTAACCCTTAACTGGACGGGTGAATTTTTCTTACGTAACTGGACGGGTTGGGTAGATTCAACCCACTTATGTTACTTTATGAAATAAGCGCTAAATAATAATTGAGTTCAATATTTCAAAAAATATTTAATTAATATATTGTTAATATACAGATTTTGACTTTTAAAAATTCTGAATAAAACCTATTTACAGTTTTCACAAATTTATAAGAAATGTTTTTGCAAATGCCTAGTTGACATACAGAGCAAAGGTTTTTTATTTTTTACTGCGTTTTTTGATGGACATTTGTAGCACTTTTTTGGAGTATCAGATTGTTGTGGCATCGTAGTTTCAATTTGGTTTACTTGAACCATCATTCTTCTTGAATTGTCGTCTGTAATTCCAGTGCGAGAGAATTGAGATTACGTGTGGCCAAGTGTTCATTAGTCAATGCTCTCCCAAGATCAACAATGAAATGACTACTTTCTTTTTTACCCTTTTTATCAATCTGATAACCGTTTTTTTTTTTTTTTTTTGTGAACATAGGAGACTAAAGTGGTTGTTCTAGAGAAACCAAAAATAGATGTTCCTGATTCTCTATTAGGGTGCAGTTGAAATTGTGGTGAATCTAAGGTTTGTTCTTTCTAATCTTTTCTAAATATGCAAGGCCATCATGTTCTTTCAACTTATCAACTAATTCTACTGAAGTGAATCAATTGTCTGCTGGAATATTTCTTCCAAAGTGTGGTCGACTAATCTCTAAAAACATATATATTTTGGACTGGCAGGGATAGTTCTCTCGGTTGACTTGATTGATAATTGTACTTATTCAAAGAAAGAATTGTTATTTTATAAAAGGAAGCTAAAAATAGCGGAAAATAGAGACTCAAGTATGAGCAACGAGCTAACACTGACATGAAAAATTCTCACGCTTCTGGACGGGCTGGGCGGAATTCGCCCCTACCTGTAAATTTAACCCCCCTCCCAAAACTGAAATTTATAAACGATGGATGGAAAATGTTTGTATCACTGTAAAATTAGAATACACGAAAGCTGGTAGCTCTAGGTAAACGAAAAATATAATTTTTTCCTATATTAAGTTAATGCATGGGCAGAATCTACCCAACCCGTCCAGTTAAGGGTTAATAGGTGCACGAAGCCTAAATTCCCGCGTAAAAAAAAAAAATAATAATAACACTCGCGACATTGCGCAATGGCACTGCAAAGTGAAACTTAAACTAACAGAAACCAAAAGTGTGCTGCGCGATTCTATCGGCGCCCGCCGATTGTCGCCGATCTTCGCCGCCGTAATACCTTTTTAGTGGTAAAGTGGTATGTAAAAACACATTCAACTGTCGAAATTCGAATTTTAAAATGGTCGAACTATCGGAACTGTCGTATTATTGATACTGTCGAATTACGGTTTGTTATTTTCGGGACATCAGAATATGGTCGAATTAAGGTAGAGTGTCGAATTTGCGTGTGTCGAATTAATGAGGTTATACTGTATGTATTTACGAGATACATTAGTCTCCATGACATTGTGTAAGGACACAAGGGATAATAAAAAAAAACTAATCATATTTTATTTGCACATATAGAAAAACAAAGAGGTATGTAAATGTATAGACACAAGATGCAAATATCTACTTGTTTCTTCCCGTAAACAATTAGAATTCTGATTAGGCCTATGACCTCACCAAATAGCACTTGGTTTCATCCCAAGGGTGAGATTGCTCATCTGGGCACCCCATGGGAAGGTGACTGTTTAGCTTCTCCCACTATTAACCCCTAGTTACTCGCGCTCACTTTTGAGACGTAACTACTCGCGCTGGGTGTATAATATACCCAGTGTTTTAAACTGGGGTGAAATATCACTTAAAACAAAATAATTTTCGAACATTTTTGTATAATACAACTAGCGGATGTACCCGGCTTCGCCTGAGGTTTTACCCAAGTAAAGGTTTGTCTAACGAACATTTGTTAAACAATTCTCTATAAACTTATAAAAAAAAAAAAAGATATATTTTGATAATTTGAAACTCGTAAATTTGAATCTCTCGATAAAGTGAACTTTTTTTTCCCGGTCCCTGTGTGCCGTGTCAACCTGAATTCTGTCTTTCCTAATTTTCTACATTACAAAATCATCGTTTTATCTAGTGAACATTTTTTCCCGGTCCCTTGAAAAATACTCGATAAGTTGAATAAAATCAATATTAATTGGTTCCCTCGGTAATTGGAAGTTAAAGGAATAGTATCTTCGCCTTGAATTGTATCATTATTCTTGTCTCAAATAAATTGCCGTGTCATCCTGAGATAATCTTACTTTTGATAAATAATCTTTAAGATAATAAACTTAGTGATAATAAAACTTATAGATAAAAAAACCTGTTATCATCGTCGCAATGGTGGCGCTGCTTGCGAGTTAAATCTACAAATCTGCAAATAACTCTAAGGATATTCAAGATATTCAAGAAATTATTTTTCTAAAACCTTCCCGGGGATATACCTAATAATATCCCAAATCTTCACGGCGATTGGATGTATGGTTTTTGAATCTATAGAGTACACACAGACAGACAGAAATTCAATTTTATATATATATAGATTATTTTATTAACAAATAAGATATTTTAATCAATAATTTGAGTAATATTTATATTTTAAAATATTTTTAAAACTAAAATGTTAATTTAGGCACCAAATCAATTTTGTAAAATTTGGGATACCATTTTCGAAATATTTACATACATTGTCTACACATTATAATAGAATGTTCTTTACAAACATTCTTTTGGCACTTCTGGCGAAGTGGTTTGGTCTTACGATATTTTTTATACGAACAAAGATGGCATCTTTTCTGGGCCTTTGAAAGAGGTTCTGGAATGTCTTCTTCCTAAAATATAAAACGATAGAGATAAATTTTTCAATTATATTTTGACATAAAACTTACTATAGTTACTGGTGACTGACCAGAATGTTTCCGGACAATATTTCGAAGTAGTTTCGAAAAAGATTTGGTAGTAGACTTGATATGATGATACTCTGTTAGGAAATCCTTTCTTCTTCTGTAAATGTTTTTGGGGTTGATTCCCATCAAAATAAGTTTGGAATTAACTCCAGCAATATTTAAAAGTTCAAAAAAGATACACAGAGGCCATCTTTTGGTACGTCGTCCCACGGAATAGAGTGACGTCTTTTGATCCAATAGGTTCATCCCTCCTTTTGTCATGCTGTAAAAAGTAATCATTTCTGGCTTCTTCTTTTCATTAGTCTCTTCATCAATTGTTGCTGTTGAGTGCATTGTAGATAAAAGAATGACTCTTTTGCCCATTTTAGGAACATATGATACAAGGGATACATTTTTGTGAAAACCAAAAATTGAGCTAAACACTTGTCGTGCGCCTCGGCATAAATTCAGGTGTTTTTTTTTTTTCTTTTTGAGTGTTCCTAGTAAGGTCAGTTCATGGTCTCTCAAAAGAGCTACTGCAAGAGTATAGCTGGTATACCAATTGTCAGTAGTTATGTTGCGTTTTGACCCAGAGATTGGAAGTACAAGTCTTTCAACTACATTGTTGGGAGAGTTACTTATTTGATAAGGGCCTTCAGGTTGCTTGCCAGGGTATATTTCGATATTCACCACATAGCTTGTGCGGGAACAAAATAACACATAAGTCTTTATGCCATATTTTGCAGGTTTATTGGGAAGGTACTGCTTGAAACTACATCGGCCTTTGAATGGAATAATATTTTCAAGTTTTGCAGTTTGTAACGAAATCTTCAAATATTTCTCTAATTGGTGCTAGTTTGTCAACTTTTTTTCTTATTTCATGTGTGGGCAAATCATCGAAATGCAAAAACACCTGAGTAAAAAGAGAAATCGCTCGCAATTCATTACAGACCGGAAAATTTCGAATCCGGTTCCGTCATCTGTCCATATTTCTTGAAGGAAAGATGGCAGGCCTTTCTTGTCCCAGAAAGTAACAAAAGTCCTAAAGGAGCCCAAATTTTTACATCATTAGTATCTTTTGCATCCCTTTCTCGAGAAAAACTTTCTTGAATTCTTGAGATATATTGATTGATGTTACATACTATTTTCCAACTATTTTATTTGTGATAATTTTCTGTAAGCTCCAACAGCTGTTGTGATGTTCTTTCCATCTCTTTTCGGGCCAGGAAGGTGAGGAATTATGTTGTAAGAGAGAATTCTTACCTTTGTACTTTGACATTCACTGGTCTTCCACCGCGTTGTCTGGTCTCTCCCCACATAGAAACTGGAAGTTGAAGGTTCCAACTCGGATTCAGAATCATGGTAGCTATATATTTCTGTATTTTAATCAGAAGATATATCCGATGTGCCACCAACAACTTCATTTTGGATTCAGAATTAAAGAGAGTTGAAGTATCCATGAAATATTTTAAAAATTAATAGCAAACGATAGTTTTTGGAGGGCTAGGAATAAAGACCAAACAAAGAATATGTGAACAAATCCAACAGAAATACATCCAGCTGAATCTGAAATCTAAAAAATATAGGCGAGCTGTCACTCACGGCCTGCCAAAAATGTTACGTAAACACTCGCGCTGAGTGTGAACCACCCAGCTTATCTGATTACGAAAAAGTTAAATGTTTATTTTTAAAATCCATTAGGCCAATCTATGCTTCACCACAAATAATTAAGCTACCGAGACACTTAAGCTGCTATATTTATTATTTACAATTTATTTTTGCAGTTTAGTTTCTTACTGGGTGTAATACACCCAGCGCGAGTAATTAAGGGTAAAATTAGATGTCATTAAAGCCTGCCATGGCAGTTTTCCTGTCTTAGAATTCAATTTTTAGTAGGTACTGTTTGTTTTTCTATTCAGTTTTCTTAGGCCTCAGATCCTGTCTAACTCGTTCATACCTAAATTTTTTATGCCCCTCAAGGCCAATTGTGTTGAATATCCTTTTTTAAGAATATCATTGCATAGTTTTGCCTTTATTTTAACTAATTGAGCCTGTCCTATGAATCAACCTGTCTTGCAAGTGCTTTTTTCTTGGCATCGAATGGAAACTCCTAAGACAGGTTTTACTGTATTTAATTGAATCTATATACAAATTTGGTATTTACTTACAAGAGAAGAGGTATTTTTATTTTATTAATATATTTAAAAAGAAAGATGAAACACTAATGGAAAAAAAGAGCAGCAGCCAGGCTAGGAATAAAACTTTTGCATGTGTTTGCTCCAATGCCAGTCTTTTAACATATATGCTGCCAAGTAACTTTGTTTCTTTGCCAACAACACCACATTATGTGTAGACATGCTACACATCACATTTGATATATAAATCAAATCACTTTTTTGTTATGTAAAAAAAAAAAAGGCTTTAGAGTGCCCCTCCACCTTCTCTATAATGAACAGGTTTCTCCCTACTCTACCTACCTACCAATATATATGCATGTGCCCCTCCCCCCCATCTATTTGCCTGTGTTTGTTTGGCCTGACACATTTCTATAAAAGAGTCTTTATGGTTTTGTTTAGAAGTACAATCGCATAGCACTCTTTTGACCAAGTTTTTGTGCTGCTTTGGTATTAGGAAAACCACACAATCCAAAGATACATTAGGAACTAGGCAGCAACTACGCACATCAGTGAAAGAAAAGGTAGGTTCCAGCACATTGCCGCCTCCCCTGGCTGACTCCTCCTTGTTATGCACAGATTCTCATTGACCCTCTCCTGCCCAGCCCTCTCCCACAAGATGTTGATAGGATATGTCTGGTGATTGACCTAGATGAGACCTTGGTGCATAGCTCCTTTAAGGTAGGTGGTACCTCTCTACTTCCATCAGCAACCCTCCTCAAAGTTGCCAATTTTTTTTAGGATGCCCATACTTAAAAAATATTTCAGGGTTAAAAATAATAAAACTTTACCTATATTATATAAGGTTTAATTCAACACCCCAAGGAATAGATGTTTCCTGTAAAAAATTGTTGAATCATGGTGTGTTGAAATAGTGTTGGTTGAAAAATGAAGAGGTTAATATGTATAGTCTATGTAATACAAAATAACTCAAAAGTTTTAATCTTAACATGATGATTGCATTTATTATTTTCTTTGTATAATTTCTTTATTCTAGGATGGTTTGTGTGTGTGTGTGTGTCTAAGGAATTGTCCTCTAAAGGTCTTTTTTTTTTGTGAAAGAGTATGACTCAAAGCATTTATTTCTTTTAAAATATAAATTTCTATAGTTCCATAGTGTTGTCCATAGTTTCTCTTATTTGCTAATTATTTAAGACTTACATCCTCCAAATACAATAGTAGAGTGGTTTGATAAAATAAACTGGTAAAACTGCTGGGAACTTTCACCACTGATGTGCAAAAGCTCTCCCATTTATTTTTTCAATACAATAAAAACTAAAAAATTATTTTCAAATCATCGCTAAATTTTTCAATTTTTATTAGTTCTTGTTTTACAGAGTAAATTGGCAACAGTCTTACCTTGGGAAACACTGAGCAGTATCTCTGGGGATGTCCTTGGACTTTTATCAAGACATTTAGAAGAACATACTTGACAAAAGGACACTCTCACTCTACAAAGGACATTTTTCATTACCAAAATTACCATTCAACTCGGGCAAGCGGACACTTATCTCTAAAGGACACTGATTCTGCAACTAGGTTTTGTCCTTTGGAGATGTACTACTATATAAACTTTTAAAGTAAGAATGTTTCTTTCCAGGCTGTCCCAATATATATATATTTTTTATTGTAGCAAGAAGGGCAGTATATATAAGAAATTATTTTATATGAAAAAAAAACATTTGCGCTTCTTCTTTCTTATCTCCACTCAATCACACTAAGGTATCAAGCTTGTAAAGCTTGAGACTTTTGATGGTGTCTGCCGGGGAAGAGTAGAGCTCATCAATAGGTGAGTCAATACAGTCAATGATATGTCTTGGGGTTGCAGGCTGAAAATTACACTTAGTACATAGTGGGAAAACCCTGCAACCATTCTGGAAAGTCATTGTCCGTAGATGACCAGACTTAAGTCTGGAAATCAAAGACTGTTGTTCTCTTGGGAGGACAGAACCGGTGCTTGTCCCTCCTGCTCTGTACCAGTCATGTGCAGCATCAGATTTCCATTCCTGCAGGCATTGGGTTTTGATGGTACGGAGGAGGTCTCTTTCGTCTAGTTGGGTGGTAGATTCTCTTGCTTCAGGTAAGGCCAAGAGCTCCAGCCTTTGCCAGAGAGTCTGCCAGCTTATTACCAGGAATTCCAATGTGAGCTGGAAGCCATTGCACTGTGACTGAGCTGTTGGCTGGGAGTCGGTTTACAGACTTAGCAATGCTCTTGAGGAGAGGTTCTTGACTGGAGAAGCAGCTTTGAAGGGTATAAATGGCTGCTCTTGAGTCGGAGTAGATTATTATTTTGCTTGGCGAGTTGATGTTAATGTCTTTTAGAGCCATATCTATTGCAGAGAGTTCTGATTTATAAACTGAAAGGTGTCTAGGTTGGGAGAGGGAGATTTTTTCCAGGATCTTATCTTTGTAGATAGCAATTCCACTGCCAGACAGTCCAGTTTCAAGTTGGCTACCGTCAGTGTAAATTGTGATGTCAAAGAGGGAGCTATTTTTCTCAATGATTTGGAAGCCAAGAGCTTTAAGTAATTCTGGCTGAGTTTCATGTTTGTGATAGATGAGGGAAACATATGAGTTTGTTGCGAGTTCTGTGTGGATAGGAAGTTCTGTGTTTGGGATTAATTGGGATGTCTAAAAGATTAGAGTTATGAGCCAGGTTGAGAGGAGTGGGCAGTTTTAGTCTTTGGTTTGGGACCCAATTTCTAATAAATTTTCCTGTAAGATGTTCTTTTGGAGAGTTAATCTTTTTGTTATAAATTTTGAAAAGCAGATTTTTCTCATTAGGTGCAGGGGAAGAAGGTTGGATTCAAGTTCATCAATGCGATTTGGGCAGGATCCTCGAAGTCCGCTGATGATTTTAGCTGCACTTGCTTGGATTCTGTCTATTTTGGATAGGTTAGTTTTACTTGCATTGATCCAGGCTGGTGTAGCATATACCAAAATAGGTCTTACGAGTGCAAGGTACGTTGTGCGTAATTTGCGCTTGAATAGTAAGAGTGGTATAAACTGTCAATTTCCCAACAGCCATGATCCTGGATTGAATTCTACCATGAACTATTTTTCTGAATAAAAAAAATTCTCAATGGCCCCTGATATTTGAAAAAGTCCAACTCCAACTGTGAGTGCAAGTAACCAAACAAGGCTCTGACACATTTGTAAGTGCAAAAGTCAAACTGGTTTCTAAATGTGTAAGCATGTGGTGCACTTAAAGTAGTCACTAACTACTGCCCATCATAATTATAATGGCCTGTACCATGTGTACTAGGAAGAATTAATGGTATGCTTTACTTTATAATTAGAAGTTAATCTTTCCTGTAGACAACTAAGACCATGTATTCCTCGGGTTTAATACTTGAGCTAGTGGCAACCTCTGGCTACTTAAGATTGATTGTACTACTCTAGAGCTCAAAGTAAATGACTTAAAGAATGAACCACAGCACCTGTTTTAACAAATTGAGACAAAAAGCCTACCTGTAATACCATGATTTTGGGCTTTGGCCCTCATTAGTTAGGGGCGGTTTCAATTATATAACTTCCTACTAGAGGGTTTATGAAATCTATTGGTACATGAATATCAACCTCCCGCAACTTTATGTTGTAATCTTGTTTGAAAATCGGCCATTGCCACTTCACCAGCTTAAACACCTGTTTGGTAAATTCAACCGATTTCATAACCCTTCTCTTTGGATGTTATGAAATCGAAGCTGCCCCTGTACTGATTAGGGCCAAAGCCTGAAACCATGTTATACAGGTTGGTTTTTTGTCTGAATTTGCCAAAACTGGTGTTGTGGCTCATTCTTTATCATCATTAGTAAATTTTTATACTAGGGTGAGGCAATAGTGCCATTGTTCTGATGCACATTTAAAAGGAGATGTGCCTTTTTGGTACATATACAGTAAAACCCCTCTATAGTGAACCCCAATGGGACAGAGATTTTGGTTCACTATAGCCACGGTTCACTATAGCCACGGTTTGGCCCTTTTTTCAACTTTTCGAAATTTTTAGACCGTATAATTAAAAAACAGCCATACAAACAGGAAAAGGCATCCACTTAATAATGGCCACTTTGTTTTAATTCCCTAAATAAACCTATTTCTTTACAGTAATGCTGAATTACAAAAGAAGTTATTTGATATTAGGTTCTTATCATTAGCATACATTTATAAATGACTGCGGCGTATAATAATAAAGCTATACAACCAGTTTAACCGCATAAGTTTCTTTTAATTTATGAAAAATCATTTTTAATTTCAAAGAGAAATAATTTAATATTTCTAACTTTTGGATGACGTATGAAAAGGTTGAATATATGAAGAGTGATGGTCTATATATGAATGGATGACGTATGGAGGGTGAAAAATATGAAGAGTAATGGCGAACGGAAAAATAAAAGTGTCCAGGAGCGGGAATCGAACCCACAACCTTCTGCTTACCGGGCAGGTGCCATGTCCAGGTGCCTAGTGGACATGGCACCTGCCCGGTAAGCAGAAGGTTGTGGGTTCGATTCCCGCTCCTGGACACTTTTATTTTTCCGTTCGCCATTACTCTTCCTATTTTTCACCCTCCATACGTCATCCATTCATATATAGACCATCACTCTTCATATATTCAACCTTTTCATACGTCATCCAAAAGTTAGAAATATTAAATTATTTCTCTTTGAAATTAAAAATGATTTTTCATAAATTAAAAGAAACTTATGCCGTTAAACTGGTTGTATAGCTTTATTATTATACGCCGCAGTCATTTATAAATATTATTAGTCAGTTTAAATATTAGTTACGAACGGAGAAATATCGTCCAGGATAGCCTAGTGGACATGGCACCTACCCGGTAAGCAGAAGGTTGTGGGTTCGATTCCCGCTCCTGGACACTTTTATTTTTCCGTTCGCCATTACTCTTCATATTTTTCACCCTCCATACGTCATCCATTCATATATAGACCATCACTCTTCATATATTCAACCTTTTCATACGTCATCCAAAAGTTAGAAATATTAAATTATTTCTCTTTGAAATTAAAAATGATTTTTCATAAATTAAAAGAAACTTAGGCGGTTAAACTGGTTGTATAGCTTTATTATTATACGCCGCAGTCATTTATAAATATTATTAGTCAGTTTAAATATTAGTTACGAACAGAGAAATATCGTCCAGGATAGCCTAGTGGACATGGCACCAGCCCGGTAAGCAGAAGGTTGTTGGTTCGATTCCCGCTCCTGGACACTTTTATTTTTCCGTTCGCCATTACTCTTCATATTTTTCACCCTCCATACGTCATCCATTCATATATAGACCATCACTCTTCATATATTCAACCTTTTCATACGTCATCCAAAAGTTAGAAATATTAAATTATTTCTCTTTGAAATTAAAAATGATTTTTCATAAATTAAAAGAAACTTATGCGGTTAAACTGGTTGTATAGCTTAATTATTATACGCCGCAGTCATTTATAAATATTATTAGTCAGTTTAAATATTAGTTACGAACGGAGAAATATCGTCCAGGATAGCCTAGTGGACATGGCACCTGCCCGGTAAGCAGAAGGTTGTGGGTTCGATTCCCGCTCCTGGACACTTTTATTTTTCCGTTCGCCATTACTCTTCCTATTTTTCACCCTCCATACGTCATCCATTCATATATAGACCATCACTCTTCATATATTCAACCTTTTCATACGTCATCCAAAAGTTAGAAATATTAAATTATTTCTCTTTGAAATTAAAAATGATTTTTCATAAATTAAAAGAAACTTATGCCGTTAAACTGGTTGTATAGCTTTATTATTATACGCCGCAGTCATTTATAAATATTATTAGTCAGTTTAAATATTAGTTACGAACGGAGAAATATCGTCCAGGATAGCCTAGTGGACATGGCACCTGCCCGGTAAGCAGAAGGTTGTGGGTTCGATTCCCGCTCCTGGACACTTTTATTTTTCCGTTCGCCATTACTCTTCATATTTTTCACCCTCCATACGTCATCCATTCATATATAGACCATCACTCTTCATATATTCAACCTTTTCATACGTCATCCAAAAGTTAGAAATATTAAATTATTTCTCTTTGAAATTAAAAATGATTTTTCATAAATTAAAAGAAACTTATGCGGTTAAACTGGTTGTATAGCTTTATTATTATACGCCGCAGTCATTTATAAATATTATTAGTCAGTTTAAATATTAGTTACGAACAGAGAAATATCGTCCAGGATAGCCTAGTGGACATGGCACCAGCCCGGTAAGCAGAAGGTTGTTGGTTCGATTCCCGCTCCTGGACACTTTTATTTTTCCGTTCGCCATTACTCTTCATATTTTTCACCCTCCATACGTCATCCATTCATATATAGACCATCACTCTTCATATATTCAACCTTTTCATACGTCATCCAAAAGTTAGAAATATTAAATTATTTCTCTTTGAAATTAAAAATGATTTTTCATAAATTAAAAGAAACTTATGCGGTTAAACTGGTTGTATAGCTTAATTATTATACGCCGCAGTCATTTATAAATATTATTAGTCAGTTTAAATATTAGTTACGAACGGAGAAATATCGTCCAGGATAGCCTAGTGGACATGGCACCTGCCCGGTAAGCAGAAGGTTGTGGGTTCGATTCCCGCTCCTGGACACTTTTATTTTTCCGTTCGCCATTACTCTTCATATTTTTCACCCTCCATACGTCATCCATTCATATATAGACCATCACTCTTCATATATTCAACCTTTTCATACGTCATCCAAAAGTTAGAAATATTAAATTATTTCTCTTTGAAATTAAAAATGATTTTTCATAAATTAAAAGAAACCTATGCGGTTAAACTGGTTGTATAGCTTTATTATTAGCATACATGTTTATATATAAACCTCTATGTATTATTTAAAAATTAGGCCAAATCCCCCTAGGCAAAACATTATAAATTATAAATTTAAAAGGTATAAGAGTATTTTAGAACATCTTTCTCAAATAATATAATACTAAATTTATTTGAAAAAATGTCTCTAATACCTTGTTGTTTGAAAGTGAAAAGTAAAATTTGAAAATCAGAATTGTCTTAAAATATTGTTATTTCCATCAAAGGAAAAAAGCTCCATGTATTCTGAATCAATTGAGGATAAATCAAAAGTATCCAATTCAGAAAAATCGGACCCGAAACATGTTGATACGATAGCGCGATCGGTAAAATTGCGAATAAAAAACACCAATTTACAAACACAAAATCCGTGGTAAAACGGCCGGCCAGGGGGAATATCCGCGAACCCTGAATGAGTCATATACTTAACAAGAATTCCATTCTAAAAATAGAACTGTAGTGGTAGTTTTTGAAAATTTATAAGTCTATTTGTTTGTGGCCCATGAGAAACGGGGAACTTGGGGGGACTGTTTTTTTTTTCTTTCTTCTTCCAATTCCAGTTTCCACATATTCTTATGAAGTGTATATTAAATTTTGTTTTTAACCTTTTATTCAAACCATTTCTGGCTTTAAAATTATTTGGAATTATTATTTAGCCTAGGTTAAACTTGATATAGAACACTTCTAAAAGGGCATGCTGCCACTTTTTTTTTTTTTAGAATGCATTCTTTGTTTATTTTCTCTATTTTGGAAGTCATTTGTATTTTTATTCTATTTCAAAATTGTCGAATGCAAAGATATTCTATTAAATAAAAGTATAATGTGTAAAAATTTATACAACATACAGCAAAATTAGAATGGAAATGAAAACAAACAATGCCGCTAATTTTTTGTTTTGAAATCGCGATCAGTGAGCTGAAACATGCTCAAAATTTTGTTTTAAAAATTTTTTAAATCCCAATTTTAAGTTCTTTATAAGGGTTCGTTTTAATAGATTTTATCATTTTGGGACTGGAAATAGGTTTGTTTTAGGGGTAGTTCGTTATATTAAAAATCGCAAAGTTCGTTATAACAATGGTATTTTCAATGGAATGGAATTGGGAATCGCCGTGGGTTCGTTATAAGGGAAGGTTCGCTATATCCAGGGTTCGTATTAGCAGGATTTTACTGTATATATGTTATGTATATATATTTATTAAAAATGAAAAAGGCATATCCTGACCAGGAGCACATGTGCTTTTCAGAAGGCAGAGCGCCATCTGGTGAAACAGAAATCAACTAAACATTGATATAGCCTGTTCCCTGATATTTGGCCAACCCAATTTCTTGATAAATTAAGAAAAGCTATCCACGAACGCGTTTCGCGCTATTGGCACTCGTCAGCGTGGAGTAGGCTGTACCACTGCGACCAAAAAGATTTTTGATCCTAGTGGCTTCTTGAGAAACCAAGAAATGGGTATTTAAGGCCAAACTTGTGTAAGTACGCTTACCACATGAAAAAATAATTGAAAAAAAAATAAAAAGGTCAGGTGTTGATATTAAAAATAAAAAAGGCATATCCTGACCAGGAGCACATGTGCTTTTAATTTTTTTTTCTATTGTTTTTTCATGTGTTAAGCATATTTACGCAAGTTTGGACTTAAATACCCATTTCTTGGTTTCTCAAGAAGCCACTAGGACCAAAAATCTTTTTGTTTGCAGTGGTACAGCCTACTCCACGCTGACGAGCGCCAGCAGCGCGAAACACATTCGTGGATGGCTTTTCTTGATTTATCAAGAAATTGGGTTGGCCAAATATCAGGAACTGGCTAAATCAATGTTTAGTTGATTTCTGTTCCACCAGAGAGGCGCTCTGCTTTCTGAAAAGCACATGTGCTTCTGGTCAGGATATGCATTTTTTTATTTTTAATATCAGCACCTGACCTTTTTATTTTTTTCTATTATTTTTTCATGTGTTAAGCATATTTACGCAAGTTTGGCCTTTTTTATTTTTAATATCAACAGCTGACCTTTTTATTATTTATTTTTCTATTGTTTTTTCATATATATATATATATATTAAAAACAAAATAAGCATACCCTGACCGCTTACATGGCTTTTTAGATGGCAGAGTGCCATCTAAAAAAGCTATGTGAGTGCGGTCAGGATATGCCTATCTTTATGGTATAAAAACATAGTATAGTATAAAAAACATTTTTTATACGTATGCTCTCAGAGGAAAATGCCCTTGGGTAAAACCCAGGCAATCCCCGGGTTATTCCCTGTTCCCTGATATTTGGCCAACCCAACTTCTTGAAAATCAGGGAAAACATCCACGAACGTGTTTTGCGCTGTTGGCGCTCATCAGCGTGGAGTAGGCTGTACCACTGCGACCAAAAAGAATTTTGGTCCCAGTGGCTTCTTGAGAAACCAAGAAATGGGTATTTAAGGCCAAACTTGTGTGAATACCCTTAACACATGAAAAAAGAATAGAAAAAAATAAAAAATAAAAAGATCAGGTGTTGATATTAAAAACAAAGTAGGCATATCCTGATCAGGAGCACATGTGCTTTTCAGAAGGCAGAGTGACATCTGGTGGAACAGAAATCAACTAAACATTGATTTAGCCAGTTCCCTGATATTTGGCCAACCCAACTATATATCATTATTTAACTTTGTTAGGTTATATATAAGATTATTTATGAAAACTTTGTTGAATAGGACTACTGACTATTAATGTTCAGGAAATGTCAAATAAATGAGAGCTAGTATGTGTGTCAATAAAGGAAATGGTGTGTGGTGCAGCCAATCCCTAATGCTGACTTTGTGATCCCTGTAGAACTTGACGGAGTGGTTCATCAGGTAGGTGGCCTTGATGTTGCCCAACCTTCCCCCAGCTATCAAATGACCTACTTTTCAAACCCTTTTCAAACCTCCCTCCTTAAAATGGCAGACCTCCACTCTCCCTGACAAGGACACAATGTTCCTATACATCCTTCCTCCTCTCTATACATCTTAGTTCTCAAGGATCTAGAATGAAGGCTGTTTATATTAGTTTAATTGGAGAAAGTAATTGTTCAAGTCTATTCCAGTCAAATATCTCTTGGGGACCTCCTGAATATATATGGATATTCCTGGAGGATTTTTCATTGGAGGTTGGGTTCTCTGTAAAGTTATTTTTCATTTTTCAGAAAGTGGCGTAGAGGTGGTTGGCTATCAAGTGGGCTGTTATTGGGAGGTGTTACTCTCCCAAGTTAGTGAGCTTACAGTCCTCCCACTAGAGAACTCAACAAGTTCACCACACACTGTACACAGTACAACTGATGATACAATGTTGCTTATAGAATTACCTACTTGGTGGACTCTGGTGGCTACCTTGTATCTACAAGCACATTTTTGCCTACTACTATATATATATATATATATGTATTTAGTGTTGATGGTACTGTCAATCTTCAACAGCCAGGATTTTAAAATTAATAAACTACTTTAATAGGCCCCGACTCTCTTGCCAAACTTGAATAGGAGAGTGCATGTAACTAAAGAGTAAATGGCACACACATGTTTAGACATGTGGTATGGCATAAACTATAATTTTTCCTCCTGGTCTTGTGTATCTGATAAGAACACCAAAACTGGGAGGGAGGGATCAATAGCAATCAGAATTGATCCGGCCATTGATTGTCTTGCCAAATGTCTCTCTCCGAGGTGTCGTCATTGGCTTGGATGCTGACCTTGGCCTGGAGCCAGCCATTTCTTCTTATATGGAGCTAATTGGTCATTAAATGTCTGTATTTAAACCTGTCAGTAATTTTATAGGGGTAAACATCCCCCCATCTGGTCCCTCTCTTTCTCTCTGTCATGTGAACATTAAAACCTCTATAAGTACTGGAATCCCATTCAATACAGTTAGAAAACAAATACGAGAATCATGGGACGAGTGTCTTTTGTAGGAAGCTTTATTTTAAATCGCTCAAGCTTTCGGGCTGACCGGCCCTTCTACAGGAGACAAGTGAACAATGGCACATCAGGTACTATATAATAATCGGACTATTTACATATTCAAAAATTAAAATTTTAAAAACTTTTTATAGGGATTTTGCATAACTAAGCAAAGTCGGGAGGAATAATTAACATAATAGTAAATTATGGACAGTAGAAATTGACATGTATGATAATAGATACTGGATATAGTTGAGCCTGTAAAATCTTATACTGTCTATGAGAGAGGAGGGGGGGGAATCTACACAGATGGAGGAAACAGGGCTATGGGAACAGAGATTGGTAGGATTCAGGAAGGTCGATATGTCTATTGATGGCGTGGAAGCCCTGGGAAACGAGAGCTTCCAAGGTGAGGCGCTGCTGCTTGTTGTGTATGCGGCTATAGTGCACAGATGGATTGGCCAGGTCGAAAGAGTGGTTGGTGGTTCGGATATGCTGGTATATGGCTGATTTCTCATCTTGTCTGGAGATGTTTTTTCTGTGTTCCTCGAGTCTTGTCCCTACGCTCCTGCCCGTCTCACCAACGTAGACAACATCGCAGTCAGCGCAGGGAATGGAGTAGACACAGCCAGACAAGAGAGATGGGTTAAATGGGCTATTGCTTTTAGTACCCGGGTTCCTAATGAGGGAACTGATGTTAGGGGAGTTGGAGTACAGGGTCCTGACTCCAAACTTGCCTAGGGCTCGGGCTATGGAGGAGCTAGTGGGGGAATATGGGAGGATACATATGGATTTATACACGGGGTTGGGAGCAGTGTGGTTGGGGTTGTGGAAATGGCGTAATATAAAAGACTTCGGGTATTGGAATTTTATGAGATTAGCTATGACTCTATTGGTTTCCATGGTTTTGAAATCAGAGGTGGAACAGTGGGTGTGAACTCGTTTAGACAGGGTTTTGACTGTGTTGATTTTGTGACTAAGGGGACAGAAGGAGTTGAAGTGAATATAATTTGGTCTGAACGAGTTCTTGTAATGTACTGTGGAGTGGTATCTGGTTGGGGTCCGGATGATTAGGAAATCTAAGAAAGGGAGGGCGTTGTAGGTTTCGGTTTCATGGGTGAAGGAAAAGTCCGGATGGTAACTAATGAGTTTAGAGAGGATATTTTCAACCTGGCTTTTTGTGCATATGCAGAACACATCATCTATGTATCTACGCCAAAGGCGGATATCGGATGGAAAATCTGATGTGATCTGCATATCTATAGACCGCATAACAATCTCAGCAGCAGCTGAGGAAAGAGGGTTCCCCATTGGGGACCCTTTTATCTGTAGAAAAAACTGGGAGTTGAAGGAGCAGATTGAGGATTGTAAACAGAGATGGGTGAGTTCTATAATTTTGGATGAGGTATGGCTATCAACATGGGAATTAACTAGGAAGGATCTGAGGGAGTCTATAATTAAACCATGGGGCAGGCTAGGGTATAAGGAAACTACATCAAAAGAAACCATGACAAGGCTCGGACAAGGAGGGGTACCATGCACATCATTAATGAAAGTACTGGTGGAGGAGATGGAAGTAAGGGAAGGAGTACCTTTTAGGAGGGACGAGAGGAACGACGAAATGAACTTGGCAACTGGAGCCATGGGGGATAGGAAGTGGGCCACGATTGGTCTTAACGGAATTCCGGGCTTGTGGAGTTTGGGTAGGCCATATATATAGGATTCAGTGTTGGTATCGGGGAGAAAGGACTTGTGCTCTTCTGGTGTAATGGTCTGGTTTCTTTTCAGACGGTTAAGTTCTTTTCGGACGGAGGAGTATATGGTGGACCTGTTTTGGGTAGAGATGGGTTTGAAAGTGGAGATGTCGGCGAGAACAACCTGTAATTTTTCTTTATAATCTGCAGTATTCATGATAACCGTTTGTGAACCTTTATCTGATTGCATAATGGCTAAATGGTTTTTCTGCCGCAATTTTCGGATGATATCGAACTCAAGAGGGGAGGCACGGGGTTGGGTGGATGGGAGGCTCAGTATGTTTGAGACTGTGTGGCGTATTTTATATTTTTCTGAATTATTGAGGCTGCGGATGCCAGCTTCAACCGCACTGATGATTTTCAGGGGATCTGGCCTAGAGACAGGTCTAAACTTGAGGCCTTTGCTTAGGAGGGTAGTTTCCTGGGGAGATAGAACCGTTGAGGAGAGGTTAACGAGATTGGAGGCATGGTCGGTGTCATGGAGTTGTAGCCGAAATTTAACTGACCAGTAGCGGAGTTTTTTATCGTGCCGGATTCTTATATTTTTCTGAAGATGCTTTACTTCTGCGGTAATATTGGATATGATGAGGGTCAGCTGGTTAGGGGGGATTGCCTGGGAGATGATGCATGCGAGCTGTTTGATGGTTTTTGACAGATAGCGTATGTTGGAGTGGCATCCCAGTATTCTGGCGTGGAGGAGGCGTTTCTGTAGATCGAATATAGCTCTCTGTGAATGCGAGTTGCCAACTGGGTCTTTTACTCTCAAGGACGGGGGAATGAAATCTAAGGCCACGCAACGTTTGTTGAAGTCGAGGTGGCATCTCCATGTGGCGAGCTTCAGAGACTTGCGGCGGAAGACAATCAAGTAGTGATCGATGTTAAAGGTAGGCGGGTTCATAACTTTGTATAGAACTATAAGTACTGGAATCCCATTCAATACAGTTAGAAAACAAATACGAGAATCATGGGACGAGTGTCTTTTGTAGGAAGCTTTATTTTAAATCGCTCAAGCTTTCGGGCTGACCGGCCCTTCTACAGGAGACAAGTGAACAATGGCACATCAGGTACTATATAATAATCGGACTATTTACATATTCAAAAATTAAAATTTTAAAAACTTTTTATAGGGATTTTGCATAACTAAGCAAAGTCGGGAGGAATAATTAACATAATAGTAAATTATGGACAGTAGAAATTGACATGTATGATAATAGATACTGGATATAGTTGAGCCTGTAAAATCTTATACTGTCTATGAGAGAGGAGGGGGGGAATCTACACAGATGGAGGAAACAGGGCTATGGGAACAGAGATTGGTAGGATTCAGGAAGGTCGATATGTCTATTGATGGCGTGGAAGCCCTGGGAAACGAGAGCTTCCAAGGTGAGGCGCTGCTGCTTGTTGTGTATGCGGCTATAGTGCACAGATGGATTGGCCAGGTCGAAAGAGTGGTTGGTGGTTCGGATATGCTGGTATATGGCTGATTTCTCATCTTGTCTGGAGATGTTTTTTCTGTGTTCCTCGAGTCTTGTCCCTACGCTCCTGCCCGTCTCACCAACGTAGACAACATCGCAGTCAGCGCAGGGAATGGAGTAGACACAGCCAGACAAGAGAGATGGGTTAAATGGGCTATTGCTTTTAGTACCCGGGTTCCTAATGAGGGAACTGATGTTAGGGGAGTTGGAGTACAGGGTCCTGACTCCAAACTTGCCTAGGGCTCGGGCTATGGAGGAGCTAGTGGGGGAATATGGGAGGATACATATGGATTTATACACGGGGTTGGGAGCAGTGTGGTTGGGGTTGTGGAAATGGCGTAATATAAAAGACTTCGGGTATTGGAATTTTATGAGATTAGCTATGACTCTATTGGTTTCCATGGTTTTGAAATCAGAGGTGGAACAGTGGGTGTGAACTCGTTTAGACAGGGTTTTGACTGTGTTGATTTTGTGACTAAGGGGACAGAAGGAGTTGAAGTGAATATAATTTGGTCTGAACGAGTTCTTGTAATGTACTGTGGAGTGGTATCTGGTTGGGGTCCGGATGATTAGGAAATCTAAGAAAGGGAGGGCGTTGTAGGTTTCGGTTTCATGGGTGAAGGAAAGGTCCGGATGGTAACTAATGAGTTTAGAGAGGATATTTTCAACCTGGCTTTTTGTGCATATTTTAAGCATCTTGTTAGGTTTGTTCCTAATGTCTTTTGATCTTAATTACTGATCTAGAGTGGGCTATTTCAATTAAAATAAATTAGTATCAAAATTGAACTTTAGACATCAACATGCAATGCCATCAGCAGTGGATCATCGTGTAATGATTTCAAGAAAGTCCCCATGTATAAAAGCTTCAAACAGGTTTGTTATCCAAGTAGTAGAACTTATGAGGAGTCCTTGGTTAGAGATTTCATTCACTTACTATCAGTTCAGACTATAGAGCTGCATCTGCTGCTCTAGGCAGCCAAATTGTCCTAGTATTGTCTCATAGGATTAATGAATTCAAATATATAACCTCTGTATATGCAACACAAGGTAATAAGACCAAATAAATAGTTTGACATTTCAGTAATGCCATTGTTACCATCATCAGAAAAAAGACTGAATGAGAAAAATATCACTGCATGTTCTTAAATAGTTAGTACTGTTATCAAGTGTGTAAACAAAATAGCAGATAATATAAGAACCTTAAAATATACTATTATTGAATTAGAAGTGGAAAAAATACATTTCTGAGTTCTTCGAAATCTTTTTTTTTTCTCATCTGCTATCTTGTTTGCACACTTTAATAACAGTACTAACTATTTAAAAACATGCTGTTATTTTTTTCTCATTCGGTCTTTTGTCTGATGATGGTAACAACGCTGTTACCAAAACGTCACACACTATTTATTTGGATTTGGTCTTATTGCCTTGTTTCTAATAATTAAACCAAATTTTACCTTATCAACTATGTATATGAAATTTTATTAGTTTTTGTTCCACAGTGTATGTTCATGTGCATCATCAGGAAATGCCCTTCCTTTTAACACCCTTAATTTCCATGCATTTTTTTGCATGTGTATTTCAACCTACTTATATTGGACACAAAAAATCACTGATCACAGACGCCTCCTGTAACTATCTGCCTTGATGTTGAGGCACATAGCTCTGTTGACAAGTTGTTTCCTATTCCCACAATATGATGGATCCTAAATGGTGATGTCTGTTTAGTCGACCAACAAATTAGGGCAAACTAAATTTAGCCAGAAGTAAATTTTCATTAAAAAGTGATACCAAAAAATAAATAAACTCTGTATGATGGTAGCAAACATTGTAAGCATCTTGTTAGGTTTGTTCCTAATGTCTTTTGATCTTAATTACTGATCTAGAGTGGGCTATTTCAATTAAAATAAATTAGTATCAAAATTGAACTTTAGACATCAACATGCAATGCCATCAGCAGTGGATCATCGTGTAATGATTTCAAGAAAGTCCCCATGTATAAAAGCTTCAAACAGGTTTGTTATCCAAGTAGTAGAACTTATGAGGAGTCCTTGGTTAGAGATTTCATTCACTTACTATCAGTTCAGACTATAGAGCTGCATCTGCTGCTCTAGGCAGCCAAATTGTCCTAGTATTGTCTCATAGGATTAATGAATTCAAAGCTTATTAAGTTAAAAAGAATCAAGTGGAAACATTAATCCCATGTAATAACGTCATCTATCAACCCATGAGTAGTACATAGTCGGTTGAATGCCTAGGTAGTCAACAACTATTGTTTTATTACAATATCTTTTCTTACAGTCTGATTGTTGCAGGTTTATGTTCTGAAAAGGCCTTACGTGGATGACTTTCTGTTGAATGTAGGCTGTATCTACGAATGTATTCTCTTTACTGCCAGTCTTGCCAAGGTGAGTTTTATTTATTTATTGTTTTCATTAAGTGTGTGAAATAATATATATAGAATATACGACAATGCCTTATGCTTGAGTGATATATATATATATTGTAACGGGGGAGAAAATTAGGAAATACAAACTTCAGAATGACACAGAAATTTATTTAACATAAAACCAAATTAAAACTGATAAAATAGCAGAGAAGCAATGAGAAAATTTTACAGTATCAAAATACAAATATAGAAATTTAAAATCTTTTCATAGAATAATAAATAAATCTGATTCATAGCTCCTTCCCTATGGGAGATGTGACCCTCAGCTTGAAAATCTTGTTGCTACTGACATGGATCTGACGTGTTTCTGTCAAGTATTTTCTTGGAGTTTTGGATGTCTGTCCCTAGTAGCTTTTATTCCCTTTTCTTGCGGTGTGAAGAGCGGCTTTGTCGTCTTGTCATTAATAGGGACATCGTCATCTTGGAGGGCATTCTTGGCTTTGACACGGCGGTGGAATCCTGGAGCCAGTCTCTGAAAATATAGATCACAGCACCCATTGCCTCAAGGTCTTCTCAGCAATTTTCAGTTTTTCATTCATAATCTACCCAGCATCTCCACCAGTTGTAACGTAGAAAATTAGGAAAGGCAAACTTCAGAATGACACAGAATTTTATTTAGTCTGAAACCAAATTGAAACTGATAAAATAGCAGAAAAGCAATGAGAAAATTTTACAGCGTAACAAAATACAAATATAGAAATTTAAAATATTTCCTAGAATAATAAATAAATCTGCTTCAATATATATATATAATTTAGAATTAATATGTATATAAACAATTATTTACAATTACACTGTTGTATATAAATCTCTCTATCTTTCATAGATAAAATAATAATCTATAATATTAAATATAATTATTAGCTGTATATAAATTGAATACAATAGTTAAATCAAAGATGCAATTCTTTCATTGGCCTTGTAGAACGAGAGTGGTGTACGCGCGCATGTTCTAGTGAAAAACACAAACATCCTCGATAAAGAGAGGCGAGTTGCCCCTCGAAATATTGGAACAATAAAATAATTAGAAATCCAATATATGCATCTTTTTTAAATATATATATGTCATAATATATACTCTTCCAGGAATAATAAAACAAACCTAGAGCCATCCCAGAGAGAGATGGGATGTAAAGTACGGTCAATTGAGACAGCAGCGACATTCCAAAGAGGCGGCAAATGGGGCCCGTCCGTCAACACCTGGGGACTATTTTTGGATAGTCGGGGGTGGTGTACAACACAACAAACGGTCGTTTCAGCGGATATAGAACCTCGCTCCCTCTCTCTCTCGGCTGGCTGCCTGGGTGATTTCCTCTACCAACTCGTCGTGTGATTATTTCTCTCCTCACCACATTATTACCACTATATTGCCACATTGAAAGTCGACAGGATCATATCACATATATATATATATTGATGAGGCTGAAGTGGGGATATAAAACTCAATTTATTGGTAGGTTGCAGTACATTGTCCTGGTGGGCTATGGTCACCATGGCCCGTTCCAGGGCTGGGCTTGTGGTCCGGTTCTGGAGGGTTGTTGAGGTCCGATTCTCTGCGGTATAGCCGTTGGGAGGGTTAGATCTGGTACAAGACATCTTTCGTTCGCCGGGCAAGGATAAAAAGAAAAAAAATAAATAAATAAATAGCACGAAGGTCCAACGATAACTGGCACGTTGAATTTGTAAGCATTCCGCGAAAACGGCGGTCCGTGGTCAAATACAACTTGTACCTGTTATCTCTGTGGTGCCGTTTCTCTGATAAATAATAAAATAAACAAAATTTAAGATAATTTTGTAACGGTCACGTGTATTTCCGGTCGGTTGCTTGTTGACACACAACACCACCCCCCCTCTTATCTTAGACTCGGTCCCTCGAGTCGCCGTTATCTCTCTAAACATTCCTTAAGTCTCGACACGTGTGCTAACGTGCTCTGGCGCCTACTATTTTCGTTGCGTCCGTCCTGTGGTCGTAACCTATATGTCGTTTCCTTGATTCTATCCGTTATTACGTACGGTCCTACGTATTTCGGTAGAAATTTCTCCGTTTTCCCTGGTTTCCTGCGGGACGACTCCAGTAGTACCAGGTCGCCCACTTCAAACTTCCGGAAGCGGTCACTGTTCGCAAGGTCATACTGACACTTCGTCATCATTGTCCGGTCTCGGTAGTTTTCGTCGGCAATTTTCTTTAATCTCTCGTTTTCTAAAATGCGGTTGGTCACATATTCGTCGTAAGTTTTTACTGGCTCGTCGACGGTTGGTAGTCCTACGTCTAGGGACGTCCTCGGTTCTACGCCAAATATCAACTTATGCGGTGTCACCTGTGTCGACGACTGAATGGACGAGTTATACGCAAAAGTCGCCGTTTTTACGAATCTCGGCCATTCGGCGTGATCGTCCTCGAGATAAACTCTGATGCCGTTTTTTATGATGCCGTTGAGTTTTTCGCATAAGCCATTTTTTTGCGGGTGTGCCGCGGAAGCCATAATATGTTTAATCCCGTACAACCGTGTAAAGTCTCTAAAAGTACTCGAATCGAAAGATTTGCCTTGATCGGATATTATGCATTTCGGAGTACCAAAAACGTAGAGCAGATTGTCTGAGAGTGCGTTGCACGTGGTTTCCGCCTTTGTATCTTTTACCGGGATTGCGAGTGCGTATTTACTAAAATGGTCTACGATCGTTAGAATGTGTTCGTATCGTTTTTGTGGAACGGGTTGCGTGAGAGTGCGTCCGGTGCAACGTTCTTCCTCCCTGCGCGGTGGACTATTTCAAAGTCGTGCTCCATGAGTTTTAACCCCCATCTAGTAAGTCTTGAGCACGGGTCACGTACGTTAGCTAGCCACGTTAACGCGCTATGGTCGGTTACGACTTTGAATTCTCTCCCGAAGATGTACGGCCGTAACTTTTGTAGAGCCCAGACTATTGCTAAACACTCTAGTTCTGAGATACCATATTTACTCTCGTGTTTCGATGTCGTTCTCGACAAGTAGTGGATCGGGTGCAAAAACCCGTCATTGTCCCGTTGCATTAGCACCGCGCCTAATCCCACGATTGATGCGTTCGTATGTATTTCTATTCTAGCGTCTGGGTTGAAGTGTGCTAGAATTGGCTCCTCAGTCAATTTTTTTTTTAAGGTATCGAAAGCTTCTATTTCGGCCGGACCTATCACGAATTTCTTATCTTTTTCCGTTAAACACGTCAGCGGTTTGCTTATCTTTGAAAAGTTTTTTATGAAACGGCGATAATAGCCGCAAAGTCCCAGAAACGAACGAACTTGCTTGACATTTTTCGGAATCGGAAATTCCTTAACCGCCTCGATCTTATCAGTAGCCGGTTCTACGCCGTTTTCCGATACCACGTGTCCCAAAATTGGTAACTTTTGGTAGGCGAATCTACATTTTGATGGTTTTAGGGATAAGCCTGCCCCGCGGAAAACATTCTAGAACATTTGTTAACCGCACGTTGTGTTCACGTATGTCTCTTCCGTACACGATTACGTCATCTAGATAAACCATACACTCGGACCATTTCAATTCAGCTAACAGTGTATCCATGATTCTTTCGAAATGACCCGGTGCCCCGGTTAAACCAAAGGGTAACACTTGAAACTTGTACAACCCGTTACCTGTCGTGAACGCTGTAATTGGCTTGCTTGTTTCGTCCAGTGGACACTGCCAATAACCGCTAACAAAATCCGTGTGAGAGAAATACTTCATTCCCGCTAAACGGTCCAGGCAGTCGGTGATATCCGGTAATGGATATGAAAATTTTTCGGTTACGTTGTTAACTTTTCTATAGTCCACACAAAATCTATAGGATCCGTCTGATTTTTTAACCAAAACGACCGGGCTCGCCCATGGAGATGTTGATTTCCTAATAACTCCTTTTTCACACATTTCTTTAACCTGTTCCTCTATAATGTCACGTTCCTTAGGACTGCGGCGATAGGCTTTTTGTCGAATTGGTTCCGTGTTCGCTTTAAGTTTAATGTGGTACGGTTCGATATCTGCCGCCTTATTCCACTCTTCTGAGAAAAGTTCCCGATACCTGTACAATACGTCCAGTACGTCGATTTTTTCGCTGTCCGATAGCTCCGGGTTTATATCGAACTTCTGTGGTTCGTATTTGCACGTGGCCGTCGTACTGTATCCCACCTGTTCACTTAGGAAAGAAACATTCGCTATTTCCCCGCCGGATCGTAACAAGCACGAGTTTGCTACCAACCGCACCGGCTCGTTCCTAGTATTTATGACATCAATGAATATCTCGGATACCGTTTCGGAAACGTGTACTGATGGTATTAGTAGCCCCGTTCTTCTTACGCAGTCGGGGTGGGGTTCTAAAATGCCCGCCATTACTGTTGGCCCTTTTAACTTAACCCTCATTTTACAACGTGGTGCAATTTCAAGGTCGTTTAGTATGCAGTACTTTTGTTTGGGGTTTTTCCGATCGTTCGTAATTGTGCCTAACCTCTCGAGTTCCCGTTCTTCGTTTAGTTCTACCACGTGGTCGTCCGTGCCTATTTTTGGCCTATACAATTCTACCGATTCGTCTCTAAACATAATTTTGCAATGATAGTTTGTTAGAATATCGACGCCGAAAATAATCTTTTCCCCGTTTCCTGGAATTATGGTGAACCTGCCACATATGTCGAAACCATCAATGTTGACCTCCAAGTATGTGCACGTGTTCGAGACTACTGACCCACTTATTCCCCGTATAAGTAATTTTGAAGGCATTCTAGCACATCCTAGTGCGTTGGCTATTCCTTCGTCTATGCAGCTAACATTTGCCCCTGAATCGAAAATCAGTTTGCCTACATGTGTCTCATTGATATGCGTGATTAAACAGAAATTTGTCATACCTGTCCAACGGAATTTTTCCATTGCTGTACCCCCTATTTCTAAAGTGGATTTTTCTATTGGTACCTTATTTAATGTCTGTTTCTCGTTAACCCCCGGTTGTCCTTTTACCCTGAAGATTATGCGATTGGTGTTACCAGTAACCTCGGAAAATACACGTGGTACGCTCTCTACACTGTTTGAAACTTCCACCACAGGATTAGAGGCAAAATTGTACTTACCACGTGGCCTCCTTTTCGGGCAATCCCAGTGTTTGTGCCCCGTCTGGTAACAAGTGAAGCATCTTGGCGTCCCGTCCGGTAGCATAAATCTTCTTGCTTTTTCCATGGGCGTTTCGGTCCTTGGATTTGTCCTTGTTTTTGTTCCCACTCTTCCGCCGTCCTCGTAGTTGTTTCCCAACTCGTCGTTGTACCTGCCTCCGTCCGTTCCTTGTTCCATTTATCCGCCTGGTCGAGGAATTTCGCCGCCTGTAGGAAGTCGGCCTCTTCTGGGTTCCGCGTGGTGCTCCAGGAGGCTGCCAGTAGTAGGCAGTCTTTTGGAGCCAATGCCCACAATGCCTCCTTGCTTGAATCAAACGGCGAAAACTCGCCTGCCGTCGCGTGGGCCGTAATCAGGTTAATCAAATATCTCCCCGTATCTTCCGTGGACTGGGGCCGTCTCGTTTTCTTTAATTCGTTACCCCTACTACGTGCCCGGCCGTCGTTCCTTGGGTAGCAAAGTTTCAGTGCTTCCAAGACGTCTTCAAGTGCGGCTGAAGGGTCAAACCTGCACTTGATAAATTCGCGGCCGTCAAGTGGAAGCCGCCGTACTAGGGCCTTCGTCCAGTCTCCCTTCGGTACCTTGCTCGCCGTCAGCCACGTCTTGAATTCCTCCACGTGGTCCTCGATGTCTTCCTCCTCCGGGTTGAAACACGGCGGCGTCTCTCCGTAACCGATATTTATGTTCGCTGCTTGAGGTGCTGGGCCGACACTGCTCTCCACCATGTGATGAGGCTGAAGTGGGGATATAAAACTCAATTTATTGGTAGGTTGCAGTACATTGTCCTGGTGGGCTATGGTCACCATGGCCCGTTCCAGGGCTGGGCTTGTGGTCCGGTTCTGGAGGGTTGTTGAGGTCCGATTCTCTGCGGTATAGCCGTTGGGAGGGTTAGATCTGGTACAAGACATCTTTCGTTCGCCGGTCAAGGATAAAAAGAAAAAAAAAAATAAATAAATAGCACGAAGGTCCAACGATAACTGGCACGTTGAATTTGTAAGCATTCCGCGAAAACGGCGGTCCGTGGTCAAATACAACTTGTACCTGTTATCTCTGTGGTGCCGTTTCTCTGATAAATAATAAAATAAACAAAATTTAAGATAATTTTGTAACGGTCACGTGTATTTCCGGTCGGTTGCTTGTTGACACACAACAATATATATATATATATCGATAACTTTATTAACATCATGAAACGCGATATCCCAAACTCAGGGATATTTGCGTCAATACATTTCACTGCATTACAGCAATTAGGCTATATACAATCCTGTTCAATTCATTATTTTACATAAATTAACTAAAGAAAGTTGTCCAAAGAGAAAAACAAACAACAAAGCAAAACACACAGAGCTACCATAGCAATTCTTTTTTTTTTCTAAGATTCCTTCTTTTTTTTCCAGTTCAAGAGAAAGTTGTATATGTATTTACAAAATTGATCAAAATTTTTATACTTTTCTTTTTTGTCTACAAATTCATCAAGCTGTCCAATACGACCAAATCTATTTTCCCTAAAATCCCGGAAAATTGGGCACTCCAGAAGTAGATGTCTCGCGTCTTGAATTTCACCTCCGCAGAAGCATCCTGGTTCCTTCACGGCGCCGATAGTTGGCAAAAATTTCCCAAAATTGCCATGATCTGTAATGAATTGGATATTATAAAAATTTGGACAGAAAAATCTTGGAATTCCTAATACGAAAAAGCTTCTGAAAATTTCATTAGTGTTCTAAAAAATTTCATTCATTTTTGCGTGTAAGAATGATTTGACTATACTTGGAGCATGGGGTTCGTAAGTAATTAGATCTTCAATGGACAGCTGAGCTAGATCAAATTTGATTATTCTGGATTCTATATAGTCTGTTAGGAGTGGAATTTTCGCCAAGCTATGCACACAGTTTGATGAAGTGGTTTTGTATGCTCTAACTGCCCATAAAATGATCTGGTACTGCATGGAGTTCAGTTTTTGTTTACGATTGTTTAAATATTTGAACCAAATTTCAGAACCGTATGTAAGTACAGGCCTAATGATTGTTTTGAATAAAGTTAACCTCTTTTGAGTGTCTAAACCCCACATATTGCCACTTAGTGAACATAATAAATTTTTCATACGTCCTGCCTTACACAGAATATCATTAACATGCGGTGTAAAGTTAACTTTGTTTTTCCATTTGTGATTAGAAAATTTCATTCCCAGAATTTTTACTTGCTTGACCGGCATTATTATATTGTTATTAACCTTAATAGGTATTTTTTGTCTGTTATGTAGGTATAGCATATTAGTCTTCTCTGTACTGATCGTTAATTTATTTCTATTACACCATTGGATCACATAATTTAAGGTGTATTCACTTGCGGTTTTTAGTCCTTCAATAGTCTTATTCCAGCAAATTATTGTAACGTCGTCTGCATAACATATAATATCTGCATTCATTGAATCAAAATTTATCAACAAATCATTTAGCAAAATATTCCATAGAAGTGGAGATAAAGGTCCACCCTGTGGACATCCTTTAGTTAGTTTCTTATAAAAAGTTTCTGATTCGTATGTAAATTTCACCTCCCTTTCATTATTCAAATAAGATTTTATGATCCGTATTAAATCTGAAGGAACATCATCATTATCCATTCTTTTTATAATAGCAGGCCACCATGCATTGTCGAATGCACCCGCAATATCTATAGCTATCAAGGAAGTCAATTCTTTTTGTTTATGTTTCAATATAGTTTCTATAATTTTATCCATTCCAGTAATTGTTGATCTAGATTTCATAAAACCATGCTGCCTTGAGCTCATTAAATTATTCTCAAAATAATATGTTGTGTTGTTTATCTTTTATAAACTACAACTTATATATTTATTATTTAATTATAATTATTTATTTATCACACACATTTAAATTTAGTAAAGATGGAATTAGACCTGATCCAAAGAAAATAGAAAGTGTTCTAAGTTTTTCAAAACCTGAAAATGTAGATTCTCTAAAATCATTTTTAGGTACATGCGGATTTTTAAGAAAATTCATTCCAGACTTTTCAAAGTTAGCCGAACCACTTAATAATTTGACAAGAAAGGACATAAAATGGAATAAGAACAATAGACTGAATGAATTTGGAGATATAGTCTCTAGAATGATAAATCTTTGGTTGTCATAATTTGGTGTCAACTTGCTTTTCATTTCAGTGTTTGCGACATAAACAATATTACCTTTCTTGAAGTCATGAGGCAAGGCCTTATTCTTGCTATCAGCATATTTCTTCATTCTTTCTTTATAGGCTTGATTATGCTCCATCACTTCTTTATCCATAAGAGAATCATTGTCATTTATATCATTGAGCTTATTTCTAATTTCCCTGGAAAAAAGCAATAATGCTGGTGTTTTCCCAGTAGAAGGGTGTGGATCGACCTGTATGCCATTAGAACACATTGAAGTTCTTCTTTCCAATCCTTTCCTTGCAATTTTACTGAAATAAGTTGCTTTTTTAAATATCTGTGGAAACGTTCAATTTTTCCATTGCTTTTAGGATAATATGGTGACACTCTTATATGTTTTATACCTGATTTCATAAAAAATTGCTCAGTATCTTTGCTTACAAATTGAACTTGATGAAAAGTCCAGGCCATTGACCACCTTTATTACACCCAGAGGATGCTACAGATTTTGCAAAATTCCTTTTGGACTTTGCAGCGCACCTGAAGCTTTTCAAAAAGCTATGAACTCAATATTGTCTCATTTAGAAGGAGTGTTAGAAGGAATTTTGCAAAATCTGTAGCATCCTCTGGGTGTAATAAAGGTGGTCAATGGCCTGGACTTTTCATCAAGTTCAATTTGCCAAAAGCCTTTCTTCGCATCAAGTTTAGCAAAAAATTTTGCTCCCTGCAATGCTTGCAAAATATTGTCAACTGTTGGTATAGGATATCTCTCTCTAACTATGGCTTTATTCACTTCTCTCAGATCAACACATAGTCTGATTTCTTCAGTACCCTTTTTTGGAACTGCCACAATGTTTGAGATCCATTCAGAAGCTTCATGGACTTCCTCAATAATGCCATCTTCTATCATTTTGTCTAGCTCTTGATTGATGGCTTCTACCATTTTATATGGAAAATGTCTGCATCTCTGAGCTACAGGAGTAACATTTTCTTTTAGAGTTATTTTTTGACTATAACCCTTCACATTTCCTTGACCTTGAAAAAGGTTCATGTTTTCTTGTATCAAATTATATATATCCTTCGGAATAACTTCCTGTTGAATATTCCTTATTTTTGTTCCACGCTTTATAATTTCTAATTCGAAACTTGCTTTCTTTCCTAAAATAGGTTCTGCTTTACCTTCAATCACAAAAATCTGTTCCTTTATAGACCTTTCACCCCATGAAATATCTGCAAAGAAATATCCACAACATGGAAGAGGTGAAGTTTGTCCATAGGCATAAAATTTCCTTTCTGTACCATTTAAAGTTGGCATTTGAGACTTAGGAAAATATTTTTCAAATTTTCAAGTCCTATGAATGTTGTATCACTACCTGTATCAATAGTCATTGTTATTTCCTTTCCATCTATATAGATACTTTCTTTGTTATCAGAGCCTAAAAAGAAAGTGTATTCATCTGAGTCTTCATTATTTTCTGAAATATTTTGAATATTTCTTTTCTTTCCTTCAATATTTTTATATTTATTTTTATTTCTACAAACTCTATTAAGATGACCCATCTTGTTACAAAATGTGCATTTCATATTTCTAGCTCCACATTTATATGGAGGATGTGTAGTTAAGCCACATCTATAGCATTCTTCCAAATTAGGTGCACTTACCTTGGAGGTGCTTCCTTTTTGATGGTACACATTATGAGCTTTTGATCCTTTAACAGTTGATTCATTAGCTGCTTGGAAATTATTTTTATAGTTTACTCTATTTATTGAGGTCATATCTTCATTTGTCAATACTCTAAATTCTTCTTTGGCTGTTTCAAACATTCTTGATATCTCAATTGTTCTTTGAAGATTCAAATTATCTTGTTGCAACAACTTTTCTTTTAATTGCCTATTATAGCATTTTTCTATTATCTGATCTCTGATCATGTCTTCTTCTAAATTTCCAAATTCACAGGATTTGACTAATTTTCTTAGGGCAATGACATATGAATCAATATTTTCATCTGTATTTTGTTTTCTTTGCCTAAATTTAAATCGTTCTGATACAATATTTTTTTGTGGTGTGAAATATTTAGTTAAAGCTTCTTTTGCTTTTTCATACGTATCTTTTTCTTCTGGCAAATTAAAGAAAATTCTTTGGACTTGTGGTCCAAGGCAATGCAAAAGTGTTGCCCTTTTAACGTCATCTTTCTTAGTTGAAACACCGCTTGCTAATTCATAAATTAAATATGAATTCATCCAATGTTTGTACTCGGAATACAAATCTGTAGCATTAAGGTTCAACGGTAATGGAGACGTCAAATTATTTGCCATCTTCTGTTACGCTTATTTAATTATTACTTTTTTAATCCTCGTCGCCAAATATGTTGTGTTGTTTATCTTTTATAAACTACAACTTATATATTTATTATTTAATTATAATTATTTATTTATCACACACATTTAAATTTAGTAAAGATTAATTCTCTATTTACAAAACACCGTCAGTCTATTGTTCTTATTCCATTTCTTATTTCACATCACTTATATATTTCACACTATTCTACATAATAGTTACTTAATTTATTTTTTATTATATTCTCAAATGTTTTAGATAGATTAGATGTCAATGATATAGGTCTATAACTTTTATTTATTTCATAATTCGTTTTGCCTGGTTTTGGAATTATTTTTAAGAATGATTTTTTCCATTCATCCGGATAATATCCCACTTCTATACATTTATTGAATAATTTATGCAGAATTGGGATTATTTTTATTTTAGCCTGTCTAATCATATTGTTACTAATGTAATCAGGGCCCGGTGCTTTTTTAATATTAGTTTTTAAAATTGTTTCCTCTATTTCCTTAGATTCGATATAAACACTACTTTTATTTTTATATTTAGGCGTATAATTTCTAATCAAAATATGATCATCTTTATCCAAACCTCCAATATCATCCTGAAATAGATCGTTCATTAAACTTTTTATTTTGTCGGTCTTTAAATGATCTGGTAAATTATCTATTAGTGGTAATCCTAAATTTCTATTTTTCGATCTCAATGACTTGAATATCCTGTAAGCATTACCAAATGAGTTATTTGAATGACTTTCTTCTATAAAAATTCTCCAACTCGCTCTTTTTGCCTTTTTACTTTTATTTAAATATTTATTTCTCATTGATTTATACAGGGTGTACCAGGTAAATTGGGAATTTCAACAATGGTATTTTTACTGAAATTTTTTGCAAGTAAAAATTAAAATATCCGAATGAAATTTGACACAGTAGTAGATAAAAGGATATAGTTTTTATTTATTCAATGAAGTTTCCATTATTAGCTACAACAGTCTCGAGGCGAGTGCGGAATGAAGCACAGGCCTTGGCGACGATGACCTTGTCCATTTGGGTCATCACCGTGTGAACTGCTTTCTTGACAGACTGGATGGTGGTATGAGGAGCTTTGTTGAGATCTCTCTCAACAACGCCCCATACATAGTAGTCGAGGGGATTGCAATCTGGAGAATTAGGGGGCCAAATATCAGGACCCCAGTGACTAGGGACATTAAGTGTCAGCCACGATTGTGTCTTTTTTGCCTTATGGGCTGGAGCTGAGTCCTGTTGGAAGACATACTTCCTTCCTGCGGCCACCATGTCCATCCAAGGCTTCACAACGGTCTCCAGAACATTGATGTAGGTGTCAGCGTTCATCCTAAGGCCCTTCTCAAAGAAATGGGGAGGCATGACATCACCTTCACTGCTGATAACGCCAATTTCGTGTGCATCACGACAGGTATCTCTGAGGGGTCTTTACAGATCCAGCGATCATTCCTGGGATTTACCTTTTGGTCCACGTCAAAGTTCTTTTCGTCAGAGAAGAACCTTAGCATGCCAAAAGAGTCGTGTTTCAGGTTGTTGAGGAGGGCAGCAGCCTTTCCTTTTCTGTTATTCTTCATATTCTCAGTCAGCAACTGACCTTTCCGAAGGGCATAAGACTTGAGACCAAGGTCCTCATGGATAGTTCTGACAATTGTCATAGAGCCAACGTCCATTTCCTTGGCTACGGCCCTCATGCTCTTCCCAGGGTTTCCATCAATCTTCTCCTTGACATTTTTGACAAATTCTTCGCCTCTTACCCTGTCCGATTGACGCGAGTGCTTTTTCCTTGTAGCTATCCCCTCTTTGTTACTATCGACCTCATCAAACTGCTTCTTGACACGATAAATAGTGGTTTTGGGCAACTTAAGAAAATCCACTATCTCTTTGGGGCTCCTTCCGGCGCGCAGAGCAACGATGATGGCAGCTCGATTTTCAAATTCTCGGTTACTCTTCATCACTACACTGCGCACACATGTACTGTTGCATTTTACATAAATATGGCTACGTAATGAAAAAAAAAACAAGTTTTTAATCTCAAGTAGTTTTTGTTTTATGGACTGTCAAAGTTAGTCCCAATTTACCTGGTACACCCTGTAGGTCTTTTCAAGGACCTTTCCATGTCGGTAATACAAATTTCTAATATAGTGGAAATCGTTTTTCATTTTCTCCAGCTTCCCATCCCACCAGTATGTATTTGTTTTATGATTTCCGCTTCTTGTCTTGACATTTATTGACAGATAAGCTGCCTCTTTAATTATTTGTGTGAGAGTCTTTACAATGTTGTCAATATCTTTGATGTTTGACGCGTGGTTTATCATGGTGATAATATTATCTACGTCTTGTATTGCTATTTTTTCGGTAAATGTTTTCCAATCAGCATCTTTTTCTATAAATTTCCATGTTGAGTTTTGAACTGTCCTTTGCCTGTTAAAATTGTGATAAATGTCAAAGGTTATTGCTACGTGATCTGAAATGTGCGTCAATATAGTCGTCTTCCAGTTTTGTACCAAACTTATTGATTTTTTGTTTGAAATCGTAAGATCTATAAAGATAGAATTTCGGCAGGTGGGTATCTTAAGATTATGAATAAATAGGTTATGTTCATCTATGATGGAGTGGAATTTGAAACCATTGGAGTTTGTTGTCGGATCAAACCAGACTGGGTGTCTAGAATTAAAGTCACCACATAGTATAATAGGTTGTTGATTGTAGGTCTCCAGAAGCTCTTGGATAAATTTTCGATGAGGGTCATTAAATCTATGTGGATGTATATAAAAGTTTGCGATAATAGTATTTGATTTTGCTGAATTTAAAGAAGTGGTTGTACAAAAGGAGTTTGTGAATTTATTGATTTTATTAAATTTTAAACTCTTATTCATAAAGATCGTTGCAGTGTAAATTTGTTCATCTGTCGTTGAATGCACTATTTGAGATTCCAAATCGAAAATTACATCTCTATCAATCAGATAAGGTTCCTGTATTAGGATGATAGCTGGTGGGTTGTCCTTTATAGAAGCTTGAAGCTCATTCAGTGCCAAGATACTTTTTCTAACATTTTGTTGTAAACATTTAATTCCTTTTCCCTGCATGATATTCAAACTAAATAAACAATAATCTTAGCTGCGAAATTTGCCTAATTGTCGGTTGGATGATATCTCGTTCGTTGGATAATTCTGTCTATCTGTATTTTGTATAGAGGACAGTCCGAGGAATTAGCTCTATGATTCGGCGAGTTTCTAAATTTAGGATGTTTTAGACAGTTATAACAATTGCAAATTTTTGAACAGTCATGAATTCCTTGCGCGCCGCATAATTTGCATATCTCGACGTTAGTACAAGCGGCCAATTTATGGTTAGGATTAAATTGAAGGCATTTCTGACATTGTTTTACCAGAATCTTATCTTCCACAAAACAGCGTTCAAAGTCAGTATATAATTTATTATTCATATTTTTAAGGATCTGGTAAACCTTTGGAGAAACCCTAAGAACTATGTTGTGGTGGGGCGTGTTCGATTTCATGCTAAACAGAACATGGATATCATTTTCCATTTCGTTCAATTCAGGGTTCATACTGCAGATTGTTTTAGTAAAATTAGCGGTTTCTGTAAGTTTATTAACATTTTTGACTACTACTGTAGGATCTCTTGGTTTGGGGATAAAAATTTTGCTGATATTTGCGAGTTCCTCTGCCCTGCCTAACTCATCATTTAGAGATTTCATGTCTGATTCTGTAGGGCTCTTTATTATTACAGATTTCCTAGCATTTATAATTTTGTTAATCTTTATTTTTTTTCCTTCGTCCCTAAGCTTTTTAACTTTGCTTGATATAGTTTGATACATTTTTGTATTATCTTCCACATTTATAGGTGTTGCCACTATTGTGAACTCCTTATGTAAATTTTGTTTTTTTTTAATGTAATCTTGTGATGTTTCTGTACGAGCTACTTGAGCATATGTTGGAGTTGTTTTAACTAATTCATCTTGGATCCCTTTCAGTTTTTGGTCCATAACATCTGTAATTGTTGTTTTCATTAGTTCCAATATATCTTGGTTATTTATTTATTTTAAAGTTGAAATACCATCCTTGGTTTGCCTAACCATAGTTGACAAAAATGTAATATCATTTTTAGTTAGATATTTTTGATTTTGTTGAACTTTTTTGTCAAAATAGTTATAAATTTCATCCAACTTATCATTTAATGTTTGAATAATTATTTCCATATTCTATTTTTGCATATTTGTGCGAAAACAACAAATGAAATATATATATTTCATTATATATATATATTTCATTATATATATATATATTTAAAAAATTTAAAAAAAACAAACCTCACACATTTAAATTAAATAAAATAATTATTAATCTTAAAATTTTCATAACTATACTATTTGATACAGAATTAGCTTGCTGTTCTGACTCAAAATTAATTCAAAATCTGTAGTTCTTAATAGTTTACTTTTCCTCTATTTTCCAAATATAAAAATTACTATTAATATATATATATATATATTAATAGTAATTCTTTTATATTACTATTAATATATATATATATATATATATTAATAGTAATTCTTTTATATTTGGAAAATAGAGGAAAAGTAAACTATTAAGAACTACAGATTTTGAATTAATTTTGAGTCAGAACAGCAAGCTAATTCTGTATCAAATAGTATAGTTATGAAAATTTTAAGATTAATAATTATTTTATTTAATTTAAATGTGTGAGGTTTGTTTTTTTTAAATTTTTTGTAATAAATAATTAGTTAGATTATATTTAAAAAAAAAAAGTAACACCAGCAAAGCATCGACAGTTATGCGTCATAGGCTGGGTGAAAAAAGGAATAGGCGAAGAGAAAGTTTTAAAGAGAAGAGCAAAGACAGAACCATGATAATAATTTTCCAAATATAAAATAAAGCTAATTTAGAGAGAGAGAAGTATTTTTTTGCTCTATTTTCTCTCTTGATGAAAGAAGATAGATTTTTGTGATTTTTTTTTTTTTTGGAATTTTATAATATTTTTTTTATAAGCTTATTTTAAAGACAATCTAGTGTAATTGTGGAGGACACAATATAAGATAATATATTAAATTAAGAAGGATGAAAACCTTAAGGGTTAGACCAGATTAAAACCATAAAGGTTAGACCAGATGGAAAGAGGATGGTACTCAGGTGGGCCTCTTCAGATGAAGACCTGAGCAGCAGTTTCGGCCCTTACTTCATTACTGCCAAACCATTTGGTCGTAGAGGCGTTCTCACGCAATTCTGGCCTTAACTACCCGTTTCATGATTTTTCAGGATGCCTTAATGACAAGTTTTTTTGGTCGTTGAGGTACAGCTTGCACCACGCTGATGAGGGCCAACAGCCCGAAACGCGTCCGTGGTTAGCTTTTCTTGATTAATCAAGAATGGGTATTTGGCCAATTCTGGAATAATTAAAAATCAACGAGAATAGTTGATATTTATTCCGATAGATGGCGCAAGCCATTAGCAACTTTCAGTTGCACGATAAGGAGATGCCTTTTTCTTAATTTATGCACCTTATCCCAGTACAATGTTACATTTGTACTATTATTTCACTTCGTGTAGCGTTCTCACGCAATTCTGGCCTTAGCTACCCGTTTCATGATTTTTCAGGATGCCTTAATGACCAGTTTTTTTGGTCCTTGAGGTACAGCTTGCACCACGCTGATGAGGGCCAACAGCCCCAAACGCGTCCGTGGTTAGCTTTTCTTGATTAATCAAGAATGGGTATTTGGCCAATTCTGGAATAATTAAAAATCAACGAGAATAGTTGATATTTATTGCGATAGATGGCGCAAGCCATTAGCAACTTTCAGTTGCACAATAAGGAGATGCCTTTTTCTTAATTAATGCACCTTATCTCAGTACAATGTTACATTTGTACTATTATTTCATATATACCAGGTCTATTAGTATGAAACGCGAAAATTTTCAGTGAATTCAAAAGTTCACCAATTCCATACAACAAAAGATTTTTTATTCAAAGTAACTGCCCTGATTAGCTATACACTCAGACCACTTTTCAGGCAATTTTCGAATTCCTTGTCTGAAAATTTCTATTCCTTTTGAGTCGAACCAGTCAACAAGTCATTTTCGGAGTATGTCTGAGTTCGAAAATTCCTGGTTTTTTAGGGCATGTCCTAAAGATGTGAAAAGGTGGTAGTTCGACGGTGCTAAGTCTGGTGAGTACGGCGGGTGGGGTTAGAGTTCCCAGGCCAAGTCTTTTATGGTGTTTTTGACCACCGTAGCGTTGTGGGCTGGAGCGTTGTCATGCTGCAGTATCAGGTTGTTGTGCTTTTCACGCCATTCCGGTCTTTTTTCATTCAACGCCTCTCTCAAACTGTGCATTTGTTGTTCGTAGCGACTACTATTGACCATTTAGCCAGGTTTCAGGAGCTCGAAATATACTACGCCGGTCTGGTCCCACCATATGCAAAGCATTGCCTTTTTTCCGAAGCGATTGGGCCTAGGCGTCTGTTTTGGAAATTGGCCGGGCAGGCCCCACGACTTTTGACGCGTAGGATTGCTGAAGTGGATCCATTTCTCATTAGAAGTTACGATTCGGTGCAAAAATGACTTCTTTTCATGCCTGGCGAGCAGCCCTTCGCAGGTTACCAGATGCCGTTATTGCTGCCTTTCGCTCAACTCGTAGGGGACCCATCTGGAAAGCTTTTGGGTCATTCCGAGGCTGTTTAAACGTAGAGAAACAGCACCTCGAGACACCTGGAGCTGTTTTGCGAGTTGCTCCTGCATTTGGGTACTGTCCTCATCCAACAAAGCTTGCAGTTCAGCGTCCTCGAACTTTTGGGGCGGTTTTCCATGTGGTTCATTATCAAGTTCAAAATCGCCACTTTGGAATTTTTTAAACCACCTGTAACACTGCGATTTGCTCAGAGTGTGGTCGCTGTAAACTTCCTCGAGCATTCGGTGGGCTTCACTGGCACTTTTCTTCCAGTTGAAGGCGAACAACAAAACTTCCCGCAAATGGGCACTTTTTGGCTCGGAAATCGCCATTTTCCACGGGCTCCAGAAAATTTTCACGATTTGAATTTTTCTAAATCTGCACGCATGCTGATGCCACGTGAGTCAAAGAACAAAACGCCTACAACAGCGCTACCGTCGGCTCAAATAAAGTTGCACAGCGGCCTCTGGCGCCCATTTTTGCGTTTCATACTAATAGACCTGGTATATATATGGAAATTTTGCCGGGAGGAAATTGATCTAAAGAGACAAGGGTCGCCTCTCCCGTCAAAATAGACGTCTAAAACCAGACGCCATCTATTGACCATCACCGCAACTAGCGGCCTCGTGTCGGTGACAAAGCCACAACACCAGCTTTGTCAAACTGAAAAGCGTCCACCTAGAGACCATGGTTCGGGCTGATGGCCCTCGTCAGTCTAGGGCGGACTTTTTTCCATGAGATCCACACGGGATCTAATGGAATCTTGACAATCTGCCAAAGGTGGATGCTTTTCAGTTTGCCAAAGCTGGTGTTGTGGCTTTGTCACCGACCCGAGGCCGCTAGTTGCGGCGACGGTCAATAGATGGCGTCTGGTTTTAGACGTCTATTTTGACAAGAGAGCCGACCCTTGTCTCTTTATATATATATGCAGTTTTTATTTAGTTCAACACACAAAATGCAATATCCCGGCTAGGGATAATTGCGTTGATTTACCATTTTTTAAACAGAAACAGTTATAAACATATTATACAAGAGAAAGTAATCAAAAATAAAAGAGAGAAACAATAATATATATTAGGAACCTGAACCTTTCAGGTTTGAAAGATAATCATAAATATATTTACAAACATAGTTAAATCCATGATAATTCTCTCTGCTATTTACAAATTGATATAGATCTACAACATTATTTATTGTATGTTGTCTAATGGTGAAGAAGAGTAGGCATTCCAGCAGTAGGTGTCTCGAGTCCTGGAATTCATTGCCACAATGACAGCTAGTCTTGAACCGCTCCAATTTTTGATAAAAATCCCATAAAATTTCCATGGTTCGTTGTAAACTGGGTATTATAAAAATTGGAATGGAAAAATGTTGGAATTCCAAACGGGAAAAAGCTTTGGAATGTTTCATTTGTTTTTAGAAATAATTCATCCATTTTTGCACTTAAAAATGATCTAATTATACTTGGAGAATGTGGTTTATAAGCATTTTGATCCTCTATCGAAAGATGAGCCAAATCATATTTAATTATTTTTGATTCAATATATTCTGTGAGAAGGGGGATGTTCGCAAGACTATGGACACAGTTGGAAGATGTTGTTTTGTCGGCTCTGATCGCCCAAAGAAGAATTTGATATTGAATAGAATTTATTTTTCTTTGCATCGATTATTTATATATTTGTACCATATTTCTGAACCATACATAAGAACTGGCCTGATAATTGTTCTATACAAAATTATTCTTTTTTTTTTTAGTATTTATTCCCCACATCTTTCCACAAAGTGAAAACAAAATTTTCATTCTTACGATCCTGCAAAAAATGTCGTTGATATGTGGGGTAAAATTAATCTTTTTTATTCTATGATTTGAAAATTTTATGCCTAATATCTTAACTTGATATACTTGGTTTAAAATAATATTCAGTATTTCAATTGGAACTTTAGGTTTATTATTATTATTTTTTTATTTTTATTTTTTTCTGCTTATCCCTAGTACACGTGGTACAGGCCATGATAATCATGGTGGGTAGAGATTTATTATGTAAGTAAAGTAAATTCTTTTCTCTGGGCTTATTGATAATTAATTCCTATTACACCATTGAATCACATAGAATTGAATATATTCGCTTTATATTTTGAGATCCTCGACAGACTTGCTCCAGCAAATGATAGAAACGTCGTCTGCGTAGCAAATTATTTCTGCATTCGGATGTTTGAAACTCTTCAGCAAGTTGTTCAACAAAATATTCCATAATATTGGGGATAAAGGACCGCTTTGAGGGCATCCTTTTGTCAGATTTTTTGTAACATTTGTATCTTCATATAAGATATTTGCCCTTCTTTCACTGCTTAAATAAGATTGTATAATTCTTATATTAATTTGGAGGGAATGTTATCTAAATCGAGTCTTCTAATAATTGCTGGCCACCATGCGTTGTCGAATGCGCCTGCCACTGTAATCAAAGAAGTCAGTTCTCCTTGCCTGTGTTTCAATATGGTTTCCATTATATCTTCCATTGCACTGTTCGTTGATTTATGTTTAGTAAATCCGTGTTGCCTTGCACTCATTCGATTGTTCTCTTCATATGTGTAGACATGTGGTGCGCTTACAGTAAAAAAGCCGTCGCTAACTACCCACCATGATTATCATGGCCTGTACCACGTGTACTAGGGATAAGCAAAAAAAATATATATATATATATTTATTGATTTTATTCTTAATTATGTTTTAAAAAATTTTTGAAAATGTTCGACATTAATTATATTGGTCTATAGCTTGTGCTTGTTTCATAGTTTATTTTATCAGGTTTTGGAATGATCTTTACAGTAGTTTTCCATATATTCGGATAATAACCTAATTCAATACATTTGTTGAATATTTGTTGTAAAATTGGGATTAAAAGTGTACCTGCATGTTTGATCATATTATTACTGATAAAATCTGGACCTGGTGTTTTCTTGATATTTATTTTTGAAATAATATTTTCAACATCTTTTATTTCTATGAAAATGTTATTTTGGTTTTATATTCAGGTTTATAGTTTCTAATAATAACATGTTCCTCTTTATCATCTGTACATAACCAAGAGACTTTTCATTTTTTCTTTCTTTAAAGTATCCGGTATAATATCGATCATAGGAAGCCCTATATTGTTGTTGGATGATCTCAGAGATTTAAAAATTTTATAGGCGTTTCCAAATGGATTGTTTGATCCATTTTCTTCAAAGAAAATTCGCCAACTTTTTTCTTAGCTCTTTCGATAGCGTTAATGTACTTGTTTCTTGCAAATTTAAAAGTTATTTTATTGATAACTCACTCTATGCCGATAGTATAAGTTTCTAATATAATGAAAATCCTTTTTCATTTTTTCAAGATTCCCATTCCACCATTTTATATTAGATATATGCTTAAAAGAGTTTGATTTGATTTCCAGAGACATATAAGCTGCCTCACTAATTATGTCCGTAAGTTTCATCACAATCCTGTCAACATCCGTAGTATTAGATGCCTGATTTATTTCATTCGAAAAGTTAAGTACATTTTGAAATGATATATTTTCAGTAAATTTTTCCCAGTTGGCATCTTTCTCAATGAATTTCCATGTTGATTTTTGCCCAATTCTCTGCACTTTAAAATTATATCGAATGTTGAAGGTTATTGCTACATGATTGAAAATACTTGTAAAAGTTGATGTGCTCCAATTCTGTGTCAGCTTTATAGAATTTTTGTCTGATATTGTTAAATCTATTATACTGGCATTTCGACATGTAGGCTTTTTAAGGTTATGAATAAACAAGTTGTATTCATCCACGATAGAGTGGAGTTTATATATAGAGTAACCATTAGAGTTGATTATCCGGTCGTACCATACAGGATGTCGAGAGTTAAAATCGCCACAGAGTATTTTTGGCTGTAGCTCGAAAGTCTCCAAAAGTTCTTTTAATAAATATTTGGTGAGTATTACCGAAGTTGTTAGGTGAATGTAGAAGTTTGAGATAATAATATTTGAATTCTATGAATGTATAGAAATAGTTGTACAAAAAGAATTATTGAATCTATCAATTGTCATATATTTAATGCTACTGTTAAGAATAATCGTTGCTGTGTAGACTGTTTTATCAATTTTAGAGTAAACAATTTGTGAGTCATTATTGAATATCACATCATTCCCCCTAACATATAAGGCTCTTGAATAAATAATAGGTCAGGAGGGTTGTGTGTGTGTGTGTGTGACAATTAAAAATTATTTATTGTCATCTTAGACAATGTTACATCTCACATGAGAGAGAGAGGAAGAGAAGAAAATATATACATAGAAAATTAAATATATACATAAATGAAACAAATTTACAAGAGGGACAAAGGTAGGAGACCTCGGCGCTGGAGGGTCCTGGACCAGGCGATGAGCGGGTCCTCCACTGCTGCTCCGAGCCCAACCTGGACGAAGTAGCGATAAATTCGCAACTTTGCCGACGCCAGGATGGAAAGGGCGTCGTCCTCAAGGCCGGACCCACCGAAGATCCAAGCCTGCAGGTCAGGGGGCCGCCCTATGATGTTGAAGGCCTCTCTGATGAGAGGTCCTGATGGAATGGCAGCACCAGTAACGGTGGCCGAGGGAGCGGTCGATGGACCTGCAGGCAGGACAGGAGGGGCCGACCGAGGCAGGATGGGCCGGATGGGGCAGAGCGTGGAGGGCCAACTTGAGGGCCGCGTCAGCCTCGTGGCCCGAGTAGGCGCAACGCCGCAGTGAGGCCCAGTCGATCCTGGATGGTGGATTGATGGTGGGCGTCCATCTCGCCAGGAATCTGGAGATGGGCGATCCAGGGCCCGTCGGGCTGAGCGGGTCGTGAGGCCGTTGAGGAACGGCGTAGCCGTCCCCCGTAGCACCACGGCCGCAGCTAAGGAGCTAGATGAGGGCGTAGACTCCGCCTCGAAGCCCACGGCGTTCTTGGAGGTCAGCCTCCGGCAGAAGGCGCCCAGGGTCGCGGCGTCAGCCAGGGCCGAGCGCGTTGGGCAGGCGATGAGATTTTCCTCCACGATGAGATCCCGGACTCGGGCTCCGCGCCAGCGGGCAGGGGCCAGGAGGTCGGGAGGGCGGAGGTACCGGCAGCCGCCGATGATGGGGAGGTCCAGCAGCTGAGCCGTGGGGAGCGCCCGGTGGTTGAGGCTCAGGATGTTGGAGGCCTCCTCCCACAGCTTCAGCAACCGGAGACAGCGGGGCTGGAGACGGGTGCCGTCCGGTGAAGGGTGGATCCAGGCCTCACCGCTGTTGCCGCCAACCAGCCAGCTGAAGGCATTTCTGCCCCCGCGGAGCGCGACCTGCACCCCCTTGAGGCAGGCGAGCTGGAGCTGGGTCGCGAGGTCGAGGAGGCCGAGGCCTCCGATGGCAACTGGCCTCGCCATGACATTGGCGGGAAACCACGCCGTGTGGTCTTGTCCCCAGACGAACCTCGCCAGTCGGGCCTGCAGCTTGGCGATGGTCGGGGGTGATGGAAGGTATCCATGCAGGTGGTGCTGGATGACGGACCCCACCAGCGTGTTCGCCGCTCTTGCTCGCCCGACGAGGGAGAGGCCGTGGGTGAAGGGCGTCCATTTGCAGCATGCAGTCTCCAGGAGGGCCAGGAGATGCTGCTCCCGGTGGATGACGGTGCTCCTGGGGGCGGTGTCGAGCCCGAGCACCCTGATGGAGGTGGTCGACCAGGAGGCGCCGAGAGGGGAGTCGCCGCGGTTGCGCCAGGCGCCGCACCAGAGGCCAGCGCTCTTCCGTAGGGTAACGCTGATTCCGGAGGCCTGCCTGTAATCTTCGAAGACGGTCGCCACCCGCTCGAAGCCTCCGTCGCGATGTACTTTGTTTTATTTCCCTTAATTGACCTATTTCCTTACATTAATACTGAATAATAAAAGAAATTATTTGATGATAGTTTCTTCTTATCATTAACATACATGTACCTCCATGTCTAATTTCAAAGTCAAGACAAATCCTAGAAAATAATTTTTAAATATATATTCAAAGATATAAAATGATTTTAAAACATCTTTATCACATTATATAATACGACGTTTACTTGAAAAAAAGGCTCTAATACCTTGTTGCTCCAAACACTCTTCAAGCATTGAACTTTTCAAATAAAGTTAATGTGTTTTTCTTTATTTCATGTTTCCACATATTCTTCTTAAGTCTATAATTCCATTTGTTTTGAACCTGTCATGCAAACCATTGTTGGCCTTAAAATCGCCATAGTTCATGACATGAAAAATAAATTTAGTTGCATAACGGGCCTGTTTATTTGGACTTTTTTTTTTTAGGCCTAACACACGTACGATCGCGGCAAAAGTTGAGGTTGATTCTTCTTTGTAAACAATTTTAATAGCCTTCTATTTTATATTATAAAATAAATATAATAAATAAAATTTATATTATAAAATAGAATATTATATTATATATATATATATATATATATATAACAATAAATAGTTGTATAGTTTTATAGTTAAGTTTTCTATTAAAATTATCTTCATTATTTTGATTATTTAAATTCAAATTATAAAATTTGTAAATTGTTATTATTTAGTATAGATAGAGAGAGAAAAAAAAGTCCTTTACTTCTAAAACATCATCTAGTTAATTATATATTTATAATTAATAACAATAAAATTTAACAACGTAACGTCTTTTGCATCGGCTTTTACACGTCATTTAGACATACTCTATCCTATATATAGAATAATAGAAGTGAGAATATATATAATATTATAAATTTTAGTAGTTAGAGAAAAGAGAGAAAGACAGAACCATGCACTTTTAATCAAACTAATAATAAGAAAACAAAAAGTTTTGTAAAGAAGGTAGATAAGATTGTTAGTATATATATATATTTTTTTATAATTTTATATTTTATCCTTTTTTTTTTTTTTTAAATGATTTTTTAAATTTTTTTTTATTTTAAAATATGAATATAAATAGTTGTATTTAGTAATATATCTATACTATGAATTAACTTTTGTTATAAGTTTGGTTATTATGTTTTGAAACCCTAATGGTAGACCAGACATATACAAAAAAATTTAAATTGGAGTAATTATTGGAAAAAGAGATCTGCTGAACCGGGAATTCTCAAATAGAAGTTCAGCGACATTTCATCCCGCTGAACTTCTATTTGAGAATTCCCGGTTCAGCAGATCTATTTTTCCAATAATTACTCCAATTTAAATTTTTTTGTATATGTCTGGTCTACCATTAGGGTTTCAAAACATAATAACCAAACTTATAACAAAAGTTAATTCATAGTATAGATATATTACTAAATACAACTATTTATATTCATATTTTAAAATAAATTTTTTTTTAAAAAATCATTTAAAAAAAAAAAAGGATAAAATATAAAATTATAAAAATATATATATATATATACTAACAATCTTATCTACCTTCTTTACAAAACTTTTTGTTTTCTTATTATTAGTTTGATTAAAAGTGCATGGTTCTGTCTTTCTCTCTTTTCTCTAACTACTAAAATTTATAATATTATATATATTCTCACTTCTATTATTCTATATATAGGATAGAGTATGTCTAAATGACGTGTAAAAGCTGATGCAAAAGACGTTACGTTGTTAAATTTTATTGTTATTAATTATAAATATATAATTAACTAGATGATGTTTTAGAAGTAAAGGACTTTTTTTTTTTTCTCTCTATCTATACTAAATAATAACAATTTACAAATTTTATAATTTGAATTTAAATAATCAAAATAATGAAGATAATTTTAATAGAAAACTTAACTATAAAACTATACAACTCTTTATTGTTATAATTAATTTAGATTTAGCTTGCTAATCTAATCAAATCTACTTGATATGATTTATCATTCTTATCAGTTTGCTCCTTGAGTTTTAAATGTGGAATCACTGTTATATTTTTGTTATATAGTTTTTACACTATATATATATATATATATATATATATATATATTATAGAGTAGAAAATTTATATTTTCTTATTTTAACATGTTCTTTAATTATGCCTGTGTTGTTTCACTTTGAAAAGTTTTGAAAATGTCCTTTTTTTTTAAGTAAAAACGTTTTTGTTTTTAGAATGCCTTTGTTTTCTTTATTTTGGAAGCCATTTGCATTTTTTTTTCTCTTTCAAATTTGTGGTTGCAAATATATTCTATTTAATAGAAAGTATATAATGTGTAAAAATGTATACAACATTCAGCCTAAATTGAATGTAAATGAAAACAAACAAGGCCGCTAAATATATTGTATTGAAATCGCGATCCGCGAGTTGAAACATGATCAAAATTTTGTTTTTTATTATTTTTTTTAAATTACAATTTTAAGTTCGTTATAAGCATAGTATTTTTAATAGATTTTATTATTTTGGGACCGAAAATAGGTTCGTTATAGGGGTAGTTCGTTATTTGAAAAATCGCAAAGTTCGTTAAAACGATGGTATTTTCAATGGAATGGAATCGGGAATCGCCTTAGGTTCGTTATAAGGGAAGGTTCGTTATATCCATGGTTTGTATTAGCGGGGTTTTACTGTAGGTTTCACAGGAAGTATGGCTGAATGGCTGAATTTCTGCACAGACTATAGATCATTACATTGGTGGTACATATACTAAAATTGGAACGATACAGAGAAGATTAGCATGGCCCCTGCGCAAGGATGACACAAAATCGTGAAGCGTTCCATATAGAACATTACAAAGAGAAATTCCCTACATAATCAGGACTGCAATAGATCAATCTCTGCAAAAGGATCACACAAGAATAATAAATTCAAGACTATACCCCCACTATAAAAACATCTGCTCAACTCCGTTACCAGAACACTATCTGTCCAGCGATTTCCCGCTCCGGGTCAAACGGTGTATTGCCGGACTGAGAATCCTCTCAGTGCTCTTTACTGATGATCGCCCCAGAATATTTAAAACAGACAGATGGACATGCGAGATTTGCGGGACAAGAATGGAGCCGGGGCTACATCACCATATACTCTCATGTATGGGGCTGAAAGACGAACGAGAAGTGCTCCTCAGTGAAATAGGCCTTGAGGGACTCTCTTTGGAGCTCCTGTTGAATGAGGTGGTGAGAAACAGAGCTGGAGCGTTTGCGTTGTTCAAATTTTGGAAGACTGCTGAAGAGAAAAGAAAGCTATATACATAATCTAATTGATGTAAATAATCATATGTAAATAATCTTTGTCAGGATTAGAATGACGAATCCTGTATGGGACTTTGATTCCACTAAAAGGCTTGTTACTGCTGTTGTATATAGTCACAGTGTAGAAAATACTATACTATACCTACTAACTTATAGGTTTCTCTCTGTATTCTTAGTTCTCTTCTCTTCACTTACTCTGTAAACTGGCGAATCCTTTATAGGACGAGAGGTCCTCAATAAAGGCTTTTGTTGTTGTTGTAATTCTTTGGTTTGGCTTACCTTCATCCATCATTATGTAGACTGCCATTTTAGAAGTGTTCCATTATAGCTAGTTTAACCTAGGCTAAAAAAAAAAAACATCCAAACAAATGGCCCATGATGCAACAAAAATTATTTTTTTATGCCATGAACTATGATGATTTTGAAGCTAGGAATGGTTTGCATGACAGGTTCAAAGTAAAACGAAGTGTAGACTTCAGAAGAATATGTAAAAACTAGAAATGGAAGAAAAATACTTTTAAACTCATTTGAAAAAGGCAATGCTTGAAGAGTGCTTTCAAGCAACAAGGAATTAGAGGCATTTTTTCAAGTAAATTTTGTGTATTATATATTATAATAAAGATGTTTAAAAATACAATGTAATAAGACCAAATCCAAATAAATAAATAGTGTGTGACGTTTCGGTAACAATGCTGTTACCGAAATGTCACACACTATTTATTTATTTAGATTTGGTCTTATTACCTTGTGTTTATAATCTATAATCCAAATTGTGCCTTATCATGATGTTTAAAAATAATTCTATAGCTTTTAATATTTAAATAAAAAGGCATATATTGGATCAAAATATCATTTATTTTACTAATATTTGGCTGGCAAGGTATTATAACATATTTCAAAGCTTTTAATATATAATTAATAAAGCTTTGCCTAGGATTTGTCTTGATTTTAAAATTAGACAGAGGTACATGTATGCTAATGATAAGAAGAACCTATCATCAAATGACTTATTATTCAGCATTAATGTAAGGAAATAGGTCAATTTATACAGGGAATTAAAATAAAGTGACCCTTATTAAGAGGCAGCTTTTCCTGTGTGTATGGCTGCCTTTAATTATACAATCTATAATTTTTAAAAGTAAAAAAAAAAGAAAAAAGCCAAACTGTGGTTATAATGGACCAAAAGTTCAATCCTATTAGATAGGGTTCACTATAGAGGGGTTTTACCTTATTATAATATCTTTGCTCAAGCTATCAGACCTTTCTACTGGAGTATTCATTCATAATACTTACTCTCTCAAATAGTTGCCTAGATACATTTATACATTAACCATTTTTACCTAACTACATCAAAACAAAATATTAAAATATATGTTGAGTTATATACAACTCATATTTTCATTTTTAATTAAGTAAAAAATGCTTACAGTGTAAATCGATTTAGGTTTCTCTGTGGTGGTGTAAGGTATTATGAGTGAATCTTCCAGTATAGAATGGCCCTGTAACTTGAACATCAACACTAATTGATTATTTCCAACTGAATATTTTATTTTATTTTTTTTTAATTATCCCTAGTACACATGGTATAGGCCATAATAATCATGGTGGGTAGAAGTTGGTGACTGCTTTTACTGTAAGTGCACCACATGTCTACACATATGGAAAGCAGTTTGACTTTTCACTTACAAAGGTGCCAAAGCACCATTTGGTTACTTGCACTCGCTGGTGGGGTTGTACTTTTGCAACAAACGGGGGCCATTGGAGCATTTTTTTTTTTTTTATTTATTAGAAAAAGTACCCAATGTGGAATTCAATCCCAGGTCGTAGTGGTCGAAAACCAATGGTTTAGATCACCCTTCCACCAACCCTCCCAACAGAGTATATTTATCTCTAATATAACAAGAACATATTTGGTGTGTAGTATGCAGATCCAGTCACAGACCTCCTTGACAAGGACAAGATCTTCCGGAGCCGTCTCTTCAGGGAGTCTTGTGTACTTTACAAAGGGAACTATGTGAAGGTAAGTGGGTTTTGTAATAACTTTGGTGGATTGCTCATCAATTCAAATAACCACCTTTTGTTTTAAAGGAAAATTCACAGCTTTTTCTCTAAACAAAACATTTACTATAATATATAATAGGGTCTTCCATGAAAGACTGCCCAAAAAACATAGCAACCCCCGGTTTCTCAAGGAGATGGTCTCATTTGAGACTTGGTCATGATAAGTCAGTGATGATGAGTTATGATGATTCTTTCAAGCAAAAATAGGTATTTTACATTATCATTTATGTAACCTACATAGGTTAGTAAACCTTCTATGGAAAACATCATTGATGTGAAGAGGCTTGGCTTGAGAAAGAAAAAAAAATCATCTCTCACCAGGACAACATATTTGCACACAAAGGTGTGTTGGCAATGGGAAAACTGCAGGATTTGAGGTACGATTTGCTCGGCCATCCTCTCTATTTTCCTGATTTTGGCACCTTCATACTTCCACCTTTTCCTACACCTAAAGAAATTTGTTTTTGGAAAGTGCTTTGTGTCCAATGAAGTTTAGAGGTTGTAGAATGAATATTTTAACAGCTGTCCAGACTCTCATTTCTGGGAAGGAATACTGATATTGGGGAAACGCTGCACCAAGTGTGTTGAAGTCAAGGCAGATTATGTAGAAAAAGAAAATTTTTTTACTGAAAATCAGCGTTTCATTGTAAGGCCGAGAACTTTTCACCTTACCCCTTATAAAAATATACACACAGACACACTAATTAAATCACAATTTTAAAAAGTTTTTATTTTTCTCTAATAAATTTACAAACCAAATTAAATGCTGAGTAAATAGTGGCATTAAAAAGGTGGTGTTGAAAGTTAACTACTATAAAGGTAAGTGTTCAAAGAGGTATTAATGGTGGTGTGTTAGGACCTGGGCCGACTGGGCCGGGATGTCAAGAGGGTCGTGATCCTGGACAACTCTCCCTCCTCCTACATCTTCCACCCAGACAATGCTGTGAGTACAGGCAGGGGTCAAGCTTGGATATCAAGCAACTACATACATTGCTTTACCTAGGGGTAGTTCATCCCACTAAATATTTTACCACTGGTAAAGATTGACATTCTACATTTCCCCATTACTAAAACCTACTGGAATTAAATTGTGTGTAATTTGTTTGGTCTGAAATATAAATAACCAAAATAACATAACATTAAACTGCATCAACATTCTCTTGATTCTTACACAAGTTCACTATAGCCTACTATGAGCCTAATCATGACATTGATTTCATAACATCCTACAAAACTAGTTATTAAATCCCTCGAATTTTCCAAAACGATATTGTGAAGTTGATTAGGTACAATTTAGATTATAGATTATAAACAAAGGGTAAATAAAATCATCTTATCTGTTACTGAAACGTCACACACATTATATATATATATATTTATTTTTTTTATTTGGATTTGGTCTTATTATCTTATATAGTGAAGTAGTAAGACAATTATAGGACAAAATATAATGTGTCCTAGAAATTTGTGCAATGTTGTAACGGCAGCTGGCATGCCTATATAGTTAATTATCAGTGAGCACATTATTATTACTGATGATACTCTGTGCAGTTGCTTTTTGACTTATTGTAATATATCACATGTAAACTTATGTCTGATATAATTTATATTATGTCTGATGTTAGCCAAAAAGAAATAAAGACTTTCTTTTAAACTTCCAAATACTTCTTGCTGATTAACGTCAACCAACAAATACGAGGACGTTACAAATGTGGTTAAAGGTTTATTTTTAAATGTTAAGGCCAATAAAATATATATATTTTTAAAACCTTCCTCCTATCCTGCATCTATACATAGTAGTTTCTTCTGTGATTCGAAACATTCAAAAAACCATGATGCCCCTGTAGAATCTACTGTAATGTCAATTCTACCTCCTTTTAACACCATTTTGAGTTTTGGGAAGAGGAAAATCATTTTTGGAACTAAATCTGGAGAATAAAGTGGTTGCTAAGCATGATCTATGATTTTTGGAAGTTTATATTTCATTTTAGGTGACTCAATTCACATAAATGTTTAAATACACTTCATTCTTCTTTCTTATCCCAGTACACTTGGTATGGCCATGATAATCATGTTTTCACATGTAGAAATTGGTTCAATTTTTGCACCCACAAAGCCCTGTTGGTTACTTGCACTCACTGGTGGTATTAGACTTCTGCGCAAGCCTAATTTTTTCTTCAAGAAAAGATACCAACGTAGGATTGGAGCCACCTTTGCGCCAGCTGCTGTAAATCAATTATTGAAGAGCACTGGGATGTCGGCAGGTGCCCATCTCAACATGGTTTGATGACCCCAAGGACACAGAGCTCCGCGACCTGATCCCCTTCTTCCAGACCTTGAGCAAGGTGAAGAATGTTTACACGGTGCTGCGGTCAGCCAACCCCTTCCCTGAGAACACAGAGGTTTCTTAGGGTCGGCTCACTGGGGTCATTTCTATGATGGCCCAAACCTCTCCGTCAGTGGCCTTAGGGGATGTAGTAGCTAAACCTCTAGTCCCTCCTTCCATCCTGCTGGGTTTGTTGTTACCTTAGAGCATTGCAATATTTTTGGGGGGTTTATTAATCCTCATATTTTGTTTTTTTGGGGCAATTTTGATTTATCTATATATTTTTGGCCGCATTTATTGGTGCTATATATAAGTGAAAAGACTTTTTTTGTTTTGAATATTAGTGTTTTTAAAATAATTTTATTAATCTCTCCCTTCCATCTTTTCCCCCCTAATTTTATTGAATTCAATAATTGCCCCCTACTTATGAGATCATCTAAGTGTGGGAGATGATGCTCTAAAGGAAAAAATTCAAAATGGCACAACCACATTATTCTCCCCAACAGCCTTTCTCCATATTTTTTTTGATGTACATATATAATACGATGTAATATACATTTCTCTTTCTTAAGATTCATTTTTTTTTTTGTTTTGGATATGATCCTCTTATATCTCTCTATTTGTCTTTTCAAAAAACTGTATAGTGGATTGGCTTTTTTGTATCCAAAATAAAACCTGGAATACTATATACATATTGTCCACATGAATTTGTATGCCAAATTGTTAATAAATATGAATATTCACAGTGGGGGTTGTCTTTTTTATTACATTTAGCTTACATACAAAGATGCCAGATACTGGGAGAAGAGGGAACTCCTTGTTCAGAACTGACAGTCCATTTGGGTGAAGGAAAACTGATTATCAACCAAAGACAGATATGGCTTTTGGTCAGCAACTCCAATAAAAGAGACAAGGCATTAGCATGCCCATCTTTATATAAAGGCCAGACTAATTAGTTAATTTTTTTTTTCAAATAAAATAATTTTGTATACTACTTACTACAATAAAAATATTCAGTATAACCTCTTTTGTTAAGAATACCTGGTTGCAGAACAAGAGTGTCCTTTAGAGACAGGTATCTTTTTAAAGGAGAGTTGCTAATTAGTAAAAATGGCAATTTTGTAAATTGAAACTGTTCTTTGTAGAGATGTGTCCTATTTAGCTGGTGTCCTCTCATGGAGGTTCTACTGTATTTGGAGCACTGGTGAACCCTCCCAGCAGTTTAACCAATTTAATCTACCATTTCACTCTACTATTATACACGGTAGAATCAAAAAGTTCCCGAACTTTTAAAATATAAAACAACTTTTGAAAATGTAAAATCAATTTTACTGTAAAGAACAAAGCCTAAACTATAATTTAATTTAGCACGCCAGTAAATGCACATGTGTAGTTTTCATTTTAGGTATATTTTTGTTGTAAGTATTTAGCTCGCGTCAGTTTCTGCAATGTCATCATTTGAGCAAAGGGCAAATATTAAATTTTGTGTAAAATTAAAAATGTCTTTCACAGAGACATTAGCATTAATGAATGAAGCTTATGAAGAAGAAAAATTGTCACGAGCGCAAGTTTATTTCTGGTATAACGTTTTAAAGATGGCCGTAAGAGCATCGCAGATGATTCAAGGTCAGGTCGGCCATTGACGTCAAAAACGGATTGCAATATTGGACAAGTACGGATTTAATTGTTGCTGATAGAAAAATTACTATTGATAATATATCAGAAATACTTGGAATTTTGAATGGTAGTTGCCAAAAAATTTTGGTGAACATTTAAACATTAAAAAACTTTGTGGTTATTTTGTCTCATGAAATTTAACAGATCAACAAAGAGAAACCATATTATCAATTTGCAAATATTTAATTGAAACTGCAAATATTGATTCTGATTTTTAAAAAACAATAAAAACTGGTGATGAAACATGGTGCTTTATTTTTTATCCACAAACCAAAAAACAATCACTCGAATGGCACACACCAAGTTCTCCTAGGAAGAAGAAAGTTTGCCTTGACAAGTCCAAAGGAAAAGTAATGCTTGTAGTGTTTTTCGATTATCAAGGACTTGTGTATTATGAATTTATTAAAGAGGGGGTTACTATTAATAAACAGGTATACAAAGAAATACTTGTGCATCCTCGTGATGCGATAAGAAGAAAAAGAACCCAACTCTTTAAATCAAAACAGTGGAAATTGCTACATGATAATGCCCCTGCTCATAGAGCCATTATTATTCAAGACTATTTAGTCAAACACTTTGTCTTGCCGCATCCTTCTTACTCTCCTGACATCGCCCCATGTGATTTCTTCTTCTTTCCAAAACTTAATGACGTTAAAAGAGAGGCGCTTTTCATCGTCATCAGAAGTAATTGAAAATGCGACGGTGGAGCTGAACAAGCTTAGAAAAATTGACTTTGAACTTCCATTTCAACAGCTTTTTTCATTCTGGAAAAAATGTGTAGATAACCAAGGCTCCTATTTTGAAAAATTTGATGTTTAAATTACTATACTATGAATAAATAATTAATTATAAAAAGTTCAGGAACTTTTTGATCCTACCTTGTATTTAGCTATTTTGTATCTATATTCACATTTTTAGAGGAATTTTATATAAAGATATTCAAAGCACATAGTTTCCACCCAAGAATTTCCTCGAAGATATAGAAACAGAACAGCCCAATCTAATATTGAGTAGTTCAATGTGAGCAAGCTTAGAACTTCCTGAGAGTTTAGGTTTGGGCAGTTGATCTGTCAAATTATTTTGACAGTATAGTAGTTGGCAGGATAACAACCATATTGTTGTGTGTCACCAAGTAGCCGACTATTGGTTAATGTGACTGGAAATTATTATTTATTATATTTTCACACACACACACACTAAATAATTATTGTAAACACACTCTGTTGTTAGTTATTAACTAAAATATCTGGCTACCCCATATCGCCATTCTTGTATATTATCACTTGTCTAAGATTATAACGTTTTGAATTCCATAGATTTTGTTGATAAATTATTTTAAACTATTTTTTGTTAATTGTGTTTTATTTATTTATTCTTTTATTATTAATTATTTTAGTTTTATATGAGAAAAACAGCACCACAGAGATGATGGGTATTATGGTATTTGATCAATGATTTTTCACAACAGCATATTAGAGATAACAAGGCAGTTATCTTTTGTACCTCGTTCGGAATACACTTTGATGGAAAATTATATAACATTTCGTGCCACAGCAGCAACACCCCCTACAACCGGCCCGACCAAACCTACAAACCCCATTGGATCAGCCCCTAATGACCATGGCCCACCAAGATGAATATGAAAATGATCTATTTATTATTGTCAATAAATTATTATCCAAGAATTCATTAAACTGATTTCCATGAGGGGATTGCACTGTATCTTTAGAATTACCACATGAAGATAGAAATGAGGGAAGTGTAAATATGTTGTAAAAATCTCCCATAGTTTCCGTTTGAGTATTGAAATCAGCAGCAATTGTATTATTTCAAATCTGTTTAATAGTTTTTCATCGACAAGCCTAAATACAGTAAAACCCCTCTAGAGTGAACCCCAATGGGACAGAGCTTTTGGTTCACTATAGCCATGGTTTGGCCATTTTTTAAAATCTTTTCTAAATTTTTAGACTGTATAATTAAAAAACAGCCATACAAACAGGAAAAGGCAGCCACTTAATAATGATCACTTTATTTTAATTCCCTAAATTGACCTATTTCTTTACAGTAATGCTGAATATCAAAATAAGTCATTTGTTAATAGGTTCTTCTTATCATTAGCATACATGTTTATATATAAACCTATTTAAAAATTAAGGCAAATCCCCTTGGCAAAACATTATTAATTATATATTTAAAAGGTATAAGAGTATTTTAGAGCATCTTTCTCAGATAATATAATATTATATTTATTTGAAAAAATGCCTCTAATACCTTGTTGTTTGAAAGTGAAAAGTGAAATTTGAAAATCAGAATTGTCTTAAAATATCGTTATTGCCATCAAAGGAATAAAACCCCGTGTTTTCTGAATCAATTGAAGATGAATCAAAAGTATCCAATTCAGAAAAATCGGACGCGAAACATGCTTATACGATAGCGCGATCAGTAAAATTGCGAATAAAAAACGCCAATTTGATAACACAAAATCTGTGGTAAAACGGCCGGCCAGGGGGAATATCCGCGAACCCTGAATGAGTCATATACCTAACAAGAATCCCATTCTAAAAATAGAACTGTAGTGGTAGTTTTTGAGAATTTATAATTTGATTTGTTTGTGGCTTATGAGACACGGGGAACTGTTTTTTTTTTTTCTTCTTCTTCTTCCAATTCCAGTTTCCACATATTCTTCTGAAGTGTATATTATATTTTGTTTTTAACCTGTCATTCAAACCATTTCTGGCTTTAAAATTATTTGGAATTATGTTTTAGCCTAGGTTAAACTTGATATAGAACGTTTCTAAAAGGGCAGGCTGCCACTGTTTTATTATTTTTTTTTAGAACGCCACTCTTTGTTTCTTTTTTTCTTTTGGAAGCTATTTGTATTTTTCTTCTATTCCAAATTTGTCGAATGCAAATATATTCTATTAAATAAAAGTATAATGTGTAAAAATTTATACAACATACAGCAAAAAATAGAATGGAAATAAAAACAAACAATGCTGCTAATTTTTTGTTTTGAAATCACTATCTGTGAGCTAAAACATTTTCAAAATTTTGTTGTTTTAATTTTTTTTTAAATCACAATTTTATTTTCGTTATAAGAATAGTATTTTTAATAGATTTTATCATTTTGGGACCAAAAATAGGTTCGTTATAGGGGTAGTTCGTTATTTTAAAAATCGCAAAGTTCGTTATAATGATGGTATTTTCAATGAAATGGAATTGGGAATCGCCGTGGGTTCGTTATAAGGGAAGGTTCGCTATATCCAGGGTTCGTATTGGCGGGGTTTTACTTTAGTTTGTTTAAATTGGATTTAAAGGTCTCGTTATAGAAGGCAAATATACAAAGCTTACATTTGAGGCTTTGTTTAAAACAAATTGTAATCCAGTTAGGTTCAGTTTCTATTTTATCTACAGTATAAGATCAAAGAACTTGCGCATGAAATTAAATCCAAAAGACAAAAAACCTCTCGCAATCAGTATCTTTTATTATTACAAATAACAGACGCTAGCTTTCGAACAATTAGTTCTTCAACGGGCATTCTTACAAAACGAAATCAGATTCTTATTAATATATAGAGGTAATAGAAAAAATAAATACAAATATTTGCTCAAAGATATGCTAAAAGGTAAATTAGAGAATTGAAAAATAATCAGATATGCAAAAATTTCTTTAAAACTAAATTAAGTTTAAAACTAAGTGGGGAAGGGGGGCATAGCAGAATTCGTTCTTCAAACTCTTTTAAAAAAGGCAGCGGAACTGTTCCGGGACATCTATTCTTCTGTTTATGCTGTCTTTACAACCAGAAACCAAGGATTCCAAAATTAATCTTTCCCCTTTGTATCTGATGTTGTTGTAATGGCAGATGGGGTTATCCAGATCAAAACTATGTCCTGTGTTTAACGTGTGTTGGTACAGAAGGGATCTGGGGTCTTTTGAGCTGATATTGTATTTGTGTTCTTTGATTCGGTTTTCGATTTTTCTGCCTGTTTCTCCTACATAAACGGATTCACAATCGTTGCAGGCAACCGAATAGATCGCGTTGCTTTTATGTTGAACATCATGTTTAACTCCTGGTTTGGTAAAGGGGTTCCTCAGTAAATGTCCTGTTGTGCTTGTGCTGCGATAGGTGAACTGGATTCCATATTTCCTCAAATCATGGGCTATTCGCTGATTGGTAGGGGAGAAATCTATAAAACCCCTGGTTCTATTGACTGTGAGGGTAACTTTTTTGAACGGGATGAATGTATGTTTTCTTATAAAGTCTGGTGGGTATCCAAATGTTCGTAGATTATTGTAAATATTCTCTTCTTCTTTTTCTTTTAAAGCTCGAAGGGAACAATGGGTATGGAGTCTCTTAGTTAGGGTTTTGACAACTGATATTTTGTAAGAGACTGGACTGTAGGAGTTAAACGGGATATATGATGGTTTGGCGGTATCTTTGTAATAGACAGTTGTTTGAAAGCTATTCCTATTTCTAAAAATGAGGGCATCCAGATATGGTAAGGTGTGGTTTTCTTCTCTTTCTATTGTGAACTTAATTTCTGGGTGGTAACTGTTAAGGGTGTCAAGGATGGCTTGGTCCGCTCCTAGGTGATATTCACAATATATATCATCAATATATCGTCGCCATTTCTTAATCCCCAGATTTTCTCGACTGTTAATCCAGCCATCTATTGTCAGTAGAACAATTTCTGCTACTGTAAGGGAAAGGGGGCTACCCATGGGTGACCCCTTAATCTGCCTGTAAATCTGGTTCTGATATGTAAAATTATTAATGGAGAGGCAAGACTTGACCATGGTACAAATTGTATCAATATTGTCAAGTTCCGCCTTCACAAGTATCTCCCTAAGGTTGCTGATTATGAGATCATGAGGGAGGCAGAGGAAGAGGGATTTCACATCGAAGGAACAAATCCTACTGTGAGGGTCGGGTATAGATCTTCTAATATCACCTATAAAATCTGCTATGTTGTTAATTGAATAGATGTTCCGTGAACGGACATGGGGCGACAAAAGTGAAGACAAAAAACGAGATACCACTATAGCCGGCGAAAGGTGGTATGCGACTATTGGTCTTAATGGGATATCTTCCTTGTGTAACTTCGGAAGGCCATATATGTAAGGAATATCTGTGTTATTGTTTATGAATGACTTGTATTGTTCATCAGTAATCTTTTTGTTCTTCTTGAGAGATGCAAACGTTTTCTTAAAAAGAGCTATGGATTTAGAATTTTCGGCTTTAGATATGGGTTCAAAAATCTCATTGTCTTCCAATGTTGTCTCCATCTTATTCTGGTAATCCAATCTGTTCATAATGACCGTACTACCTCCCTTGTCTGCTCTGCAAACCACCAATTCCTTATTGTTTTTTTATGTTTTTAATCGCTTGGAAAAATTGTTTCTTAGGTTTTATATCAAATGTACCCCTTCTATTAATTTTAGCGGCGACTATGTTCCTTATCTCTGATTTCTGTACATGATTGAAAGTTTGGATTAAGATTCGATTGAACCAATGGTTCTGAAAGGGTCAGTTTCGGTCGGTATTCTGTTTTTTTAGGCCATTTCGTAGTAAATTCTCTTCTGATGGGGAAAAAACATGATCGGTGAGGTTAACTATTGTATTTCCTAAAGTATCTGCTGGAAATTTATATTTCTTTTCCCAAAACCGGAATTTATCATGATGTTTCTTGGATATTCTGAGATATACACAGATATTCCTTACATATATGGCCTTCCGAAGTTACACAAGGAAGATATCCCATTAAGACCAATAGTCGCATACCACCTTTCGCCTGCTATAGTGGTATCTCGTTTTTTGTCTTCACTTTTGTCGCCCCATGTCCGTTCACGGAACATCTATTCAATTAACAACATAGCAGATTTTATAGGTGATATTAGAAGATCTATACCCGACCCTCACAGTAGGATTTGTTCCTTCGATGTGAAATCCCTCTTCCTCTGCCTCCCTCATGATCTCATAATCAGCAACCTACGGGAGATACTTGTGAAGGCGGAACTTGACAATATTGATACAATTTGTACCATGGTCAAGTCTTGCCTCTCCATTGATAATTTTACATATCAGAACCAGATTTACAGGCAGATTAAGGGGTCACCCATGGGTAGCCCCCTTTCCCTTACAGTAGCAGAAATTGTTCTACTGACAATAGATGGCTGGATTAACAGTCGAGAAAATCTGGGGATTAAGAAATGGCGACGATATATTGATGATATATATTGTGAATATCACCTAGGAGCGGACCAAGCCATCCTTGACACCCTTAACAGTTACCACCCAGAAATTAAGTTCACAATAGAAAGAGAAGAAAACCACACCTTACCATATCTGGATGCCCTCATTTTTAGAAATAGGAATAGTTTTCAAACAACTGTCTATTACAAAGACACCGCCAAACCATCATATATCCCGTTTAACTCCTACAGTCCAGTCTCTTACAAAATATCAGTTGTCAAAACCCTAACTAAGAACTCCATACCCATTGTTCCCTTCGAGCTTTAAAAGAAAAAGAAGAAGAGAATATTTACAATAATCTACGAACATTTGGATACCCACCAGACTTTATAAGAAAACATACATTCATCCCGTTCAAAAAGGTTACCCTCACAGTCAATAGAACCAGGGGTTTTATAGATTTCTCCCCTACCAATCAGCGAATAGCCCATGATTTGAGGAAATATGGAATCCAGTTCACCTATCGCAGCACAAGCACAACAGGACATTTACTGAGGAACCCCTTTACCAAACCAGGAGTTAAACATGATGTTCAACATAAAAGCAACGCGATCTATTCAGTTGCCTGCAACGATTGTGAATCCGTTTATGTAGGAGAAACAGGCAGAAAAATCGAAAACCGAATCAAAGAACACAAATAAAATATCAGCTCAAAAGACCCCAGATCCCTTCTGTACCAACACACGTTAAACACAGGACATAGTTTTGATCTGGATAACCCCATCTGCCATTACAACAACATCAGATACAAAGGGGAAAGATTAATTTTGGAATCCTTGGTTTCTGGTTGTAAAGACAGCATAAACAGAAGAATAGATGTCCCGGAACAGTTCCGCTGCCTTTTTAAAAAGAGTTTGAAGAACGAATTCTGCTATGCCCCCCTTCCCCACTTAGTTTTAAACTTAATTTAGTTTTAAAGAAATTTTTGCATATCTGATTATTTTTCAATTCTCTAATTTACCTTTTAGCATATCTTTGAGCGAATATTTGTATTTATTTTTTCTATTACTTCTATATATTAATAAGAATCTGATTTCGTTTTGTAAGAACGCCCGTTGAAGAACTAATTGTTCGAAAGCTAGCGTCTGTTATTTGTAATAATAAAAGATACTGATTGCGAGAGGTTTTTTGTCTTTTGGATTTATCTACAGTTTAATGGTTTCAAATGTTTTCTTGATTCCGACCAAAATTCCCCCAGATGGTCTCCTGGTTCTATAGCATCTAGTGGCCAAGGATTCATATAGGGTGTGGTATTTTGGATAACAATAGTTATGTTTAGATAAATTGTTGTGATATGCAAATAAGGTTTTGCATAGTGGTTATAAATATGTTTGTTTTACTATGTTTATTATTTTTATGTATATATATATATTCTTAATTTGTAAATATTTAGTTCAGTTATATTAGTGCTTGTGAGGCAATAAAGGTTATACAACATTGGCGATGAGGATCAAGAACGTTATACGCAACAGTGACAATGAAGATCAAGTACTATTGAATGGAGCAAATACAAGTGAATGAAAGTGAGCGAACAATGATGAACATTGAGCAATTCAATCCTAACAACGGAAATGAACTCTCGGGTTATTTAGAGCGCTTTGAGTCCTATTGCATAGCGAATGATATAGTGAAGGTTGATAAAAAGAGGGCAACATTTTTCTCATTATGTGGAAGAGAAACTTATAATATAATACGGACGTTGACCTCTCCCAAGAATCATTGGAGACAGAATAGGAGGAGGTGGTAACAAGGATTAAAAAATACTTTGATCCAACGCCAAATATAATAGTGCAGCGTTTTAAATTCACGAAAAGGCTTCAAATGCCAAATGAAACAATATTTGAATTTATAACAGCTCTAAAGAAAATTGCCGAGAAGTGTGAATTCCCTGATTTGGAAGATAGGTTGCGTGATGCCCTAGTATGCGGAATTCTAAACGAAGAGCTACAATCAATGCTGTTAATGAACAGTATGCTAACATTTAAGGTGGCTCAAGAGATGGCATTGGCACATGAGGCTGCGGTAAAGAACATTGCAGAAATTAAAGATGGAAAACCTTGGGAAGAAATGAATGTAATGGGAAGAGCTGTTAAAGTGAGACTGAGGGATGAGAAAAAGATTTTTAAATGTTTCCGCTGTGGAAACACAAATCACAGAGAAGAGCAATGTTTCTTTAAAGATAAAATATGTTTTAAATGCCAGAAGTTAGGGCATATGTCTAGGGTCTGTAAGAACGGGAACTGGAAGAGTGATTGTAATAATTGCTCATAGGTGAGGAGGCGGAGGCTACTAATGGCCTTTTTAATGTAAATCAAGTGAAGGACACAAGTAACATGCGGAATTATATGGTAAGGGTACAGACTAGCGGTCGAGATATTAATATGCTCATTGACTCAGGAACAGGAAAAAATATTATTTCTGAGAAGACGTATATAGAAACTTGGGTGAAGTCAGAAAGGCCTAGAATAGAGAAGGATGCTACCAAGTTGGTGCAATGGAACAGACAGAGGTTATCCATTCTGGGTAAAATAAGGGCAGACGTAAACGTGAACAAAAGAAATATCACAATGGAATTGCTTGTGGTCGAAGGTCCGGGCCCAAATCTGATTGGAAGGGAGGCGTTTGACCAGATTGGAATTGGTCTTGAATGGATAAATTATGGCGACAGTGTATGTCAAATCACTGAGGAATTTATGGATGTGTTTAAAGAGAAATTAGGACAATACAGAGGTCCACCAATCCATATAAAGATCAAAACTCTAGGGAAACCCACATTTCTAAGGGCTAGAACATTGCCATACGCAATTAGACCTAAGGTTCTCAAAGGAAGATGGAGGAACAAGGAATATTGACTCCTGTTGAATTTACAAGGTTTGCTACCCCAATTGTCCCAGTACTGAAAAGGGATGGTTCAATAAGAATATGTGGAGATTATCGGAGTACTGTTAACACCATCGTGGAGTCAGATACTTTCCCAGTTCCGGCGGCAGCCGACTTGCAAGTCAATTTGGCAGGAGGAAAGGTATTCTCAAAGTTGGACCTTAAAGATGCATATCAGCAGCTGGTGGTGGATGAGGAGACAGCAGAGCTATTGGTTATTAACACGCACAAGGGATTGTTTAAGGTAAACCGTTTGCCTTTTGGTGTTTCCTGTGCGCCAGGAATATTCCAGCGACGAATGGAAAGTTTAATAGCCAAAATTCCAGGAGTAGTCATTTACCTGGATGACATTCTGGTAACAGGGAAAGATGAAATGGAACATGACCTCCGATTGAGAGAAGTATTGAAGAGTATTCAAAGAATGGGATTGACTCTTAAGAAGGAGAAGTGCGAATTTAAAAAATCTTCGTTAATTTTTCTTGGGTGCCGAATAGATGCGGAAGGCATACACCCTACTGAAGAGAAATGTGAGGCAATTAAGAATTTTCCGAAACCCGAAAACAAAAAAGAGTTACAGAGTTTCCTTGGACTATTGAATTTTTTTAGCAAATTTTTAAAAGACCGAACCACTGTACTTGAACCACTGCATAGACTACTAAACAAAATAAATTGTTGGAAATGGAAAGAAGTGGAGGATAGAGCATTCAGGGAGGCAAAGAATTTGATTCAATCCGATTTAGTGCTAACACCCTATGATGCCAGAAAATCCCTGGTCTTGGCTTGTGATGCATCACCCTTTGGAGTAGGAGCAGTGCTTTCGCACGTGGAGGAAGGAATGGAGAGACCCATTGCGTTTGCTTCGAGAACTATATCTCAGACGGAAAGAAGGTATGCACAAATAGATAAGGAAGCCCTGGCTATAATATTTGGCATCTCAAAATTCTACAAATATTTGTATGGCCGTGACTAAGATAATCACTGACTATAAGCCTCTACTGGGAATCTTTAATCCGAATAAACCTATCCCTCAAATGCTTTCCCCGAGGATGATGAGGTGGAGTCTTACATTGGCATCGCACTTCTATCAGATTGAACATAGACCTGGAGAATGAACGCAAATGCGGATGCGTTGAGTAGAGCACCCCACAAAAAAACAAGTAAAGAAACACTGGAACCAGTTGACGTTTTTCTTATGGAAACTAATGAAGAGTCACCATTAGAGGCGAAGGAAGTGGCAAAATTAACGCAGGAAGACTCAGTTCTGGGGATAATTGTGAAATGGACTCGAATAGGATGGCCAGCTCACTGTCCAGCAGAAAAATTTAGGCCATACTTCAATAGGAGAAATGAATTATCCCTACATAGAGAGTGTCTCCTGTGGGGAAATAGGGTAGTAATACCACCCGTTCTACAGAGGAGAACAATGGAACAGCTTCATGAAACTCACCCTGGAATTGTACAAATGAAGGCAATTGCAAGGAGCCATGTGTGGTGGCCAGGAATGGATAAGGCTATAGAGAATAGGGTCAAAATATGCGAAAATTGTCAACTGGTACGAAATAATCC
>CP092873.1:58043728-58161624 GCA_030710605.1 Cordylochernes scorpioides | reverse complement strand
TGAAAAATATTGGTAGATAATATAATACATGGCAGCTTATATAACACATGAGGTAACTGCCTTGCTCAATGTGGCGCCCTTCATTCTCAAACACCGCCTGCAGACGATAGATGACAGATTGTATAACATTAAATAACATATCTGTTGAAATTGATAAAACGTGTCATCTGATAGAAGCCTTCAACATGGCCAATGTTGTAGGCCAGTATCGATAAACTCACGATTTAATGTACCCCCATAACCAAATATCGCAAGGCGTCAAGTCTGGTGATCTTGGAGGCCACTGGTATATAAAGTGGCGACTTATCACACGATTTTCTCCAAACGTATCCTTCAGCAAACGTATCCTACACCGTTAAATAAGGGAGAGAACACCTATCTAGTCAAGTCCATAGGCACAGAATCCGCAAAATATATCACAGAGATAAATCACAACATCGCACCCACAACACAATGGAAAATCCTGAGAGGTGCAATCAGGGACCACAGACCAATTTTAACAACCCGGAAAACCCTTGCAGTGAATTCTTGACGCATCTCAAAATCTCCAACTTTCAACTCGTGAAATCTTTGAATGTTGTATGGGTACAAAATAGAGACATTAAGTGAAGCGTCTTCGGATATCACAATCATACTCGGCGATTTTAACGCCAAAAGTTCAACTTGGGGATCACCTGTCCAGGATACCAAAGGTCAGCAGGTTGAGGACATGCTAACCGACCTCTACCTTACACCGTTAAATAAGGGAGAGAACACCTATCTGGTCAAGTCCATAGGCACAGAATCCGCAAAATATATCACAGAGATAAATCACAATATCGCACCCACAACACAATGGAAAATCCTGAGAGGTGCAATCAGGGACCACAGATCAATTTTAAAAACCCCAAACTTCAAAATTGAGAATGTCCTGAAAATTCTCTTCGAACATATCCAAAGCTGCAAAAGCATCGATACCTAGAAGGAGACGTAAAGACCTGTGGATACCTTACTAGAAGGACCACAACATCGAGGCAATGATTTCAGAGAGAGACAATATCAATGAACTTAAAACAAATGAAACACAGAAGAAAACAGAAAGGAACTCATTGAAATCATTCACAAAATATAATTATATACGAGGGTGAGTAGAAAAGTAAGGTCGCCTATTTTTTTCATAGAAAAACACATTTAATCACAACTTTTTATACATCATTGGAAAGGTTGGACACTTTGCTATTTTTCTACATAGTCGCCTTGATGCTCAATCACTTTTTTCATCCTGTCAACCAACTTTGTAATTCCGGTATTGTACCACTCTCCCGCCGCCTCTTTGAGCCACTTGTCGACCCACCTGGCGGACACCTTTCTGTAGCCGAGGGTCTCCGACACAATCTTGTGCACGGAGAAGTGGCTGCAATCTTCATTCAGGCCATCCTCGATCTCTTCAAGGGTTATCCGCCGGTTTACGGTTGATTCCGGCAAACTCGGCCGCCCAGACCGCTGTTCATCGTGGACGTTTATCCGCTCCTCGTTAAACTCCAGGCACCATTTCCGCACATTTTTGATGTCCATGCACTTCTTACCATACACTTCCACTAACTGACGGTGAATTTCGACCGGATAATTATTTTTCGCATTTAAAAAGCGTATAACTGAGCGCAACTCGCACTTGGCGGGAGAGCTATGGGGAAGCTCCATCGCGAACGGCTGCCAGACAGCGCGACTGAGCGTCCCAAGATCACCGGGAAAGTTCTAGACGGTAGAGGGGGAACCAAGGAAGGCAGCGGTGTTGTCGGATTTCACCTAGCAACGCGCGTTCGGAAATTATCTCGTAGATATTTAGATATGCAAACAAGAAAAATGGCAGAATTCTGCGAAAAGAATGGATCCAAGAAAGTACAGCCAACACTGGAATATGATTAGAGTGTTAGAAAACAATCAAAACCAACACCAATCCTCCAATACTCTAACCGATATGAATAGAATAGCGAAAACGAGATCAAACTGGTGATTGACATAAATTCTGAATATCTTTCAAGCACTTACAGACCCAACTACACGAATGAAGACAGGACTCTAAAAAAATATATAAACAAGTTAGTTAAACAAGCAAGAAACTACCATCAACGAGATATTTTATCGAAATACTCCACACTGAATGAGCTAAACTCATCAATAGAAAAGTTAGATCCAAAAGGTCACCAGGAGATGATCTAATCTTTGGTCAAATGATTAAACACTTTAAAAACAAAGCTAAAAATCAACTCCTACGAATACTGAACATATAATGGCAAACTGGTAAACTACCAAAGAATTGGAAGATATCAATTATAGTGCCAATACTGAAACCAAACAAAGATGCCAAGAAATACAAGAACTATCGGCCAATTGATCTCATCAGCATGCTTTGTAAAATAACAGAACGAATTATCCACTCTAGGCTCATAGTCTGACTCAGTAAAAATAATAAAATAAACGTCTACCAAACTGCCTATATATACAGACACTGTACACCTGATCAACTGTTCTAATTCTGCCAATCAATAATAGATTCTTTCCAGGAAAAACCGCCAAAGAAGACAACGGCCGTATTCCTGGATATGACCTCAGCTTTTGATCGAGTGTAGAGGGAGAAATTATTTGAAAGGCTGCACAACATCGGAGTAAGAGGAAAAACCTTGATCTGGTTGCAGACTTATTAAGGGAAAGAAGGATAAAGGTTCGGGTCAATGGAGAATTTTCCAAGGACAGAAGAACATGGGCTGGTGTACCTCAGGGATCTGTGCTTAGTCCTCTACTCTATCTGCTATATATTAACGACATCCATCCTTACCTCACTGAAGACACAAAGGTTGCCTGTTATGCAGATTATATAGCCATATGGCACACAAGTAGCAGCATAGAAAAAAATCAGAAAAAATATACTGAACACATCAATGAGAGGACTGGAGAAGTGGGCAATGGAACTCCAAATGACCATAAACCCAATAAAACTAAACCTATGCGTCTTCTCCACTGACAGGGAAAAAAAAAGGCATAAATATAACCCCAAAATAATCAAAAACAACCAAATAATTGATAAAATTAAATATCCAAAATACCTAGATGTGATACAGCAGTCCTGGATCTTTCCAGTTGGTCTCGAGGATCACGCCATCACCATCTCCTCAGCGGTGAAGTACGCGATCTACGTATTCATCGTAGATCGCAAAATGCGTGGGGTCGCTGCAGACCCACTGGCGATTCTCCACCAAACTCTGCAGCGCTAACAAAGGCGCCATATTCATTGTTCATAGTGTATATAATGCTATTTTTTTTTTTAAATAGTGCAGACTGTGCACTTTGCATGTATTGACAAGATGTCAATAAAATTATTTTAATCGTCATTGATGAGGAATTGCGATTTACAGAACACATAATTAGCACCTCAAAAAAAGCTACCAGAAAACTAAACATTCTGAGATGGCTATGTGGAACAAATTGGGGAGCAAAACCCAGAATTCTCAGAACAACATATATCACCTTAATAAAGCCGATAATGGAATATGCAACACTCGTCTGGGCTCCCTCAAGCTCATCACTAAAAGGAAGACTAGACAGTGTACAAGCAAAAGCGGCCAAAATAATTACTGGTGCTGTTTCATCCACCAACAACGAGAAAATTCAGAGATAATGTGGTCTAGACCTACTCGCTCGAAAGCAGAAGACAAAATAAAAACAATAAAATTTACCAATAGCTTAAAAAGTAAAGAAACCTAACACGTTTTCCATAAAACCTATTTAAACTGGACACAAAAAGAAAGACTTAAAAGATCTTCAACACTTCAATGAGACAACAATTATAGAAGGGGCATAAATATGAAACACAATGACTTTCGAATTCAAGAAGAACCAATATTTCCTCCCCCAGTGCCATCAAATGTAATCATCAATGAATGAACCCTGCACAAAAAAAAAAAAAAGGGAACAAAAACATACTTAAAAGAAAGGACTTGACACAATTGGTTTAAACGATCAGAGAAATTATTTGTTGTTGTTGTTTCTTATCCCCTTGTGTAAAGTTTACACGAATTCCATGAGTTTATGCTCCTCGAGCTGTTTTATGATAAGCAGCGGCCTCTCCCAAAGGTCCTGTTTAGTGCATCTAATGCATTCCACAATGTCTTTTGGAGCTCCAGGTGCCAAGCTACATTTTGGGCAAGTGGGGTAGATTTTGTTGTTATTTTCCATCTTCAATGGCTTGAGATGGCCTATTCTAAATCTTGTAAGTGTCGTTTGATGCTGCCTATTTCTGATGTTCAGAGCTCCTCCTGGTTCCACTCCACTGTACCAACTGTGCTGGGCCCGCGGCCCTAGTTCTGAGCATGGAGAGTGGGTAGGACTATGTGCCTGGCATCTGCAGCCCTCGGCACCCGACTCGCGGGTAGTAGCGGTCTGTACCTGGCTGCCTGAAAGAAGGTGGTAGGGGCTAACTGATCACGAAAGGCCATTGTGGAACTCAGTGGACGAGTTAGCGATGCTAATAGGGGTCTGTGACAGGGGTGACATCCAGTTACAGATTACGCAAAGTAGGGAGGGCTTGACGGCTACCTACATATGCTGATCAGCACCTTCCCGTGGTTCGTCCTGAGCACGTTTCTAACAAGAACGTGGCCAATGCTGACAGCTCGTCTGACAAGTCTGGAAAGACGGCTATGCCCAGTTTTGCCTTGATGACCGGTGGCGTTCTGGTGTCATTATAATACAGGTCACACACACCCCCACCCCCAATAATCCCAATACAGAATATAAAGATTGACATTACCAATGAGGCTCAGGTAGCGCCTGAGAACAGGTGGGAGGCAGATCCCTCTTGCTGTGGAGTGAACGACCTAGTCAGAGCTGATGGGCCAGCTCGACATATTGGGTCTAGTAACCTCTCATGCATCCCTCTTGAAAAAACCCTGGAGACAAGGATAAGCCCGAGGACGCTCAAATTCCCTCGGGCTCCGAGCGTATGCCCGATAATACCTCGTTGGGTATTTCTAATAATTCTCCTGCGCGCCCACTAATGGCCCAGGGAAGTCCCCTATGGAAGCAGGCACCCTCCGCACAGCGAGAGTCGACACGACTCGAGAAGATAGGCAGCGTTCCCACTTGAGTCCGCGAAAAGCGACGCGGCCGCCTAAGGATTTGAGCTCAAGTACCTTCTGCACAGCTAGTTTTGGATACCCAGAGCAGGAGGATAGGAAGGATCGTCCATCCCCCCTGATATCCGCCTGAACAGGATCATCAACATGGAGATCCCTGTGGATCCTTTCCTGTTGATTGGCCCTTCGTCTGAGGCGAGAATCGGCTCAATAGTTGAGGAGCCGGGGGCTGCGATGGGTGCCACCAAGGCAGGGTACCTCAATGACCTGAATGAAATGAATGAGTTTCTAAATCAGGCATTGACACCCCAGAAGAAGTGCACGGAGCTTAAGGAGATTGCCGAGGCGTTCCAGGACTCCCTAGACCCCATACGTCAAGGGAGGAAGATTGGAAATGCTCACCCGAACATCCTCGAGCAATGCTTCGATAAGCTCCTCAAGAAACATAGGTCGGTTCTTGAAGAGCTCGAGCTCCTGCGGGTGGAGAAGCGGACCTGGAGGAAAATATCCTCAGTCCGACCACCCTGCAGTATGGAATAGAGAGGGGAGTGGCGGTGGCTCTTTTAGAGTCGCTGAAACTAGCTGAGGTCGAGGTATGTCCTCCCAATGACGCTTCCCCAGTCCTCCCTAGACGAGAGACGCCCCGAAACGAGAAGACGGAGGAGCCCGCAAGGGCAAGGGCCGGGAGTTACTGCCCTGAAGTAGGGGAGACCCAGTCAAAATACCAACTAGAGACGAGAAAGCTGTTCCGCCATCTCCCCCAAAACAACCTGTTCACACTAGGAACAGCGAGATGGCGGAATAGAAGAGAAAGAAGATGAAAAGGGTTAAGAAGCCTTCAGAAAAAGAGGAAGAGAGTAGGACTGAGGTGACAGCCGGATCAAAAGATGACCCACCGAGAGCGACGCCTACAGAGGAGGTGAAAGAACCTCCTCGCCCGAAGAATATCAGGGCTAAAGAGGTAAAGGATCCCCCTAAGGCGGCCAAGACTACCAAACCGGAACCCCCAAAGGTAAAGGGCTCCCCTAGATGGAGGGAGGACCTGACCCTGGTAGTTGAGTGGGATGAGGATGCGGGGTCCGGGTTAAAGCTCGCGGTGCTGAAAAGCATCGCTGGTAGCAATCCTGGGCACCGCTATGATCTTAAAATGATTCGGGGTGGGGAAGCTGTGGCTCTCATATTGAAGAACCTCGATGACAAGAAACTGGCCGTTGAGGCTATAGAGAGAGAGCCTGCACTGAGGCTAGGAGGGAGTTGATGCTCTTGGATGTCAACTCTGACATCAAAGAGGAGACACTAAGAGAAATGGGGGTGCTCCAAAATTCGGGGTGTGGGGACTTCTTGGAAGGATACATGAGATTGTATCCAAAGAGTACAAGGAGGCACTACGCAACGAATTGGGTCATTTCGGGCCTAAAGAAGGCCACTATCAAATCCCTCCTTGGCAAGAAGAGGTTGAAGATAGGTGCCAGGATGGTACCTATCAGGGTGAATGAGGCAGTGTCAACTTGCTTTAGGTGTCTCAGGCCCGGTTATATCGCAAGGACCTGCGAACATCCTAAGAGGTGTGGGAGGTGCGGCGAGGGCGTGCACTCCCAAGAACAGGGATGCGATAGGAAGCCGGGTTGTTGGCTCTGTTTAGAGGACAACAAGAGGTACGGCAGGAAATATGACTCTAATCATCGCCCCCGGAGTACGCAGTACTCGGTGAAGGCCTGGTACGTGAACGGGAGGCGATGGTAGAGGGGCCAAACAAGGAGGTGTGGAGGTTCGTGCAGCTAAATTGCGCTCGTTCGAGGAGGAGCTCCGAGGAGCTAGACCAGATCATTAAAAGTGATCGCCCTCATGTTATCCTGGTGCAGGAGATGTACCTGGAGGATGATGGGAAGATGGGTCTAGATAATCGTTACAGTTTTTTCTCTAGCGAGTGCAACAAGGCCGCCTTACTGGTCCGGGGAGATCTTCCTTGTTTGGGTTGTGGGTCCTGGGAGGAGGCGGTGGCTGTACAAATCGAGGCAGCGAATCTAAATCTGGTCTGCCTCTCTACGTACATACCACCTCAGGACAACGACCTCGGTAAGCTGGACTTCCTAAATGATTTTTTGGTTGGGAAGGAAGGGCACGAGAGGCCGCGGTCCCCGCTGGACACAGTAGAGAGTTTCCTATTTTGCTGTGACTAAAGGCCACCGGTATAGAAATCCTTCCAGACACGTTGTCTGGGAGGTGGTTTTTCCAGGTACAATGTCCAAGCACTAGCTTGGATACCGTTACTTGGCTTATGAGTTGAAAAGAAGAGCAGCGAAGGGCATGCTTTGAATGCCGGCTTGTAGACCTAAAGGTCTGGTGGCCATCTGCTTCTAGGGTGTACCAACTGTGCTTAGGTAGGATCCTCCAGTTCTTGTTTATTTTTGTTTTGACTACTATTTCTATTTCTTTAAAAGTAAGTTTTTTTTCTGTAGAAAGGGTTCTTTGGTGCCTTCATTGCCTTCAATGCTAACATGTTAGGGTATCCATTGGAGGTGAAATTTTGAGGTTTTGAGAGTTTTTGTAGATAACCAATTTTGTTCCTGCTTACACTGTCTTTAAGTTCCTCCTGTGTGACTCAAGTGTTGTATGGAACTTCTACTATCAGTAAGAATCCATATATCGTTATGTTCAGTGTTTCTGATGGATTTTAAGGCTTCATAGATGGCTATAAGTTCTGATCTGAAGACTGAGCAAAATTCTGGGTTTCTTCTGTTTATTTTCTCAATGCTATTTGTGGTTTTAATGAGAGAGTCACTGCCAGTGTGTCTCAACTCGCCTTATTGCATTTTTAGCAATTTTATATTAATTATTTCTAATGATAATTGTTTTAAGTATTCTGGATTTTGGTATTCTTTGTTAGTGGGTTCATTTAAAGTGACATTAAAAATATCATTTTGTTAGTGGTTCACATGAAGATTTTTTATCTGCTAAATAATTTTTTCCACTTTATATTTTAAAAATCCATTTCTTTTGGCCAGGTGGAGAGAGCCTTCTTTTTTGTCTTATATTTGATTCCCAATCAAGTAGTAATTGGAAGTTCTGTATGAGTTTACATAACTCTTGATTTTTTTTATATATTTTGGCAGATTGTAGCTTCTTCTATCCTTTAAGGGCATAATGTCTGCCTCGTAAAGTACAATATCATTAGGGCAGGTATTTCGAAGACCTGTAATAATTCTAGCTACATTTAGTTGTATCCTTCCCAGTGTTTTTAGATTTGTTTCAGATGCTGTATCATAGATTTGATATCCATATTCCAAGATAGGTCTCATTAGAGATGTGTAAGTTAATTTTCATGTTGTTGCTTCAGTTCCCCACTCTCTTCCTGAAATATATTTCAAGATTTTTAGTCGGTCTCTTTCTTTTAAAACAACTCCTTCAATATGTTTACTGGAGTTAATTTCTGGATCCAGGGTGTAGCCAAGATATTAAGGATGTTTATTATATTGCAATTGTTGTTCTTTCAGAATAATTTTTGGTCTTATTTTGTATAGTTTCTCATCGGTAGTAAAAAGACAGGTTTCAGAATTTTGGGGGTTAAATTGTAATTTATATTACCAAATTTTTCTAGGTGGAGAAGAGTCTTGTTCAAATCCCTTTCAGCTTTTTTTCCAGTTAGTGTTGATGCTCCATAGAATAATGTCATCAGCGAAAAGTCCAATATTGGTTTTATGTAAAATTTCTTCTTCTATGCCTGCAATGAATAGGGCGAAGAGAGTTGGGCTAAGGACTGATCCTTGTGATAATCCTTGGTACAATTTGAAGGTTTTAGATAGACTGTCATTTATTTGACCCTGATGTATCTATTTTTAAGGAAATCATTTATCCATGTGATAGCTTTTCCATCATTTTTGAAATGTTTGTATAATTTTGTAATTAACTTGTTTTTCCATACCTTATCAAAAGCTTGTGTAAGGTCTAAAGAAGCAGCGATGGTGTGGTTAGTTGGTTTTATATCGGTGTGGTAGCTAAGTCGTCTAAGTATAATTTTTCGATTAATTTGCAGCAAATGCTTGTGAGGGAGATAGGTCGGTAGTTTTTTGGGTCATCCGCAGATTTGTCAAGTTTTTTAATGGGAATTATTGTTAGAGTTTTCCAGTCTTGAGGCAATTTTCCAGTTTTCCAGCAGTTATTGAAAATATGAAGAAGTCTTTCTTCGCCAATTTTGCCCAAGTTTGATATCATTTGGCCATGGATTCCATCTGACCCAGGAGTCTTGTTTAGGTCAGTGTTTTCTAATGCATAAGCTAGCTCTTTCATATTGCTTTTTTTCATGGAAAAATATTATGAGTGCTGGTGACATTTTTACAGTCATGAATAATCTTTCGGGCCTTTTTTAAACTTTCTTATATTTTATTTCAAATTTGATTTTACCTCTTATTTGATATGAATTACCTAAATGATTGGCAGCTTTTTTGTTATCAGTTGCTGGGGAACAATCTGTATTCTTAATCATATTTGTTTTTTCAGTTTGTGACTGGGATCTGTCAATTTGTTTTGCCAAATGCCAAAGTTTTGTACTTGGGTTTCTTGGGTTCAGGTTTTCACAAGTTTGTTTCCATTTTTCCCTTTTCACATTCACGTATAATCTTTTTATTTTTGCATTTCCAATGTTCAGTTTAGTTCTACAGTATGTTTGGTTTTGAGTGCACTTTTTTGTAGTTCATTTATTTTAGTTAGAGTGTTTGAATATCTTTTGCCTGGTGTGTATAATTTGGAATCCATTTCTTAATATTACCTCTTGGTATTGAAACTTTGGCTGCTTTAATAATGGTGTTTTTAAAGATATCCAATTACCCTTTTTGAAGTTCCAGAATTTTTATTAATTGCGCTTGTTTTAGTCTTGGTGCTAATTTATATCAAATTAGACAAATGATAACTTCCTATACTTTTTAATTGTATAACGAATCAAAGGTTTTTACGAAGGAGTATCTTTTATTATATTAATGCACAAATATAATAAAAGATACTCCTTCGTAAAAACTTTTGATTCGTTATACACTTATACCAATTGTACGAAGTTTCCCTGTAGAAATATACTTTTTAATATTTGCCATTTGCATTTGTGGAAAATGTCAGGATAGTAAAAACTTATATCAAGTGCTTGTGCAGTATTATAGCTGTAGGAATGATGGGTAGCATTCCCATCATTTAAGCACATGAAGGCATTTTCGTTAAATATGTTTGATAGTATTTTGCCTCTTGGGTTTGGCGTGGAACATCCCCATAGTTGATGTTTGGCATTTAAGATCACCTACAATAATAGTGTTGTCTGTAATAAATTAAGCCATTTTTCCATCGTCAATAAGTTTATTGTTTGGAGGATGGTACATATTGTATATGTTGATGGCTTTGTTTTGATTGAGTTAGACATCGATACTTTGGGCTTCGAGGTCTGATTGTGTTTGGAATATTAACGGCTATGTCCTCATAGTAAAAATTATTGATTTAAAATGCTAGGCCACCCCCTTTAACAGCATATACAGAGGGATCTTGAGACCTTACCCTAAGTAATGGAGGGGCCGGAATTAACATAATACTGCAAGATGGAACACAGATCAAAATCAAAGAAGGAGCAGGACAGATTTCGTCAAACTTCACTTGTGAACTGACAGCTATCTGGAAAGCCCTTGATGTATGCCTTAACCAACTATCCCTGCATCAAGCAGAAGGAATTTTATTATACAGCGACTCTATATTCGCTCTAGAAGCAATTCAGAAGGCAATACTAAAATCACACAGAAAATACATTCGTTACTTACCCAACTGGAACCATTGAAGAAGAACTGCATTCTAAAATGATTCCTGTCTATGTTGGGATCGGGGGTAATGAAATGGAATTTGAATTGGCAAAGGAAAAAACAAATGTCATTATTCGACGCTGATGCTCTGTTAAAATACAAGATAATTAAACAAAAAATAAGAAAAGATCAAAAGGCGAACTAAACTCTAAGAGAAAATGACAAAAACTATAACAAGACTTATAACAAAACATTATAAAGTAATGACAAAACATCCAGATGGCACAAGAACCTATAGGACATGCAACAACTGTCCTGGTGTGGAACTAACACCTACCCACATATTCTCATACCCAGCAATGGCCGCAGCCTTGCAGAAAATTTACATAGACCCAGAGCAGCAGCTTTACACACCCAAGATAGTGGACATTACTGCTGCTGTGATAGAGATGCATGGAGACATCTGAGGCTCTTTACTGGACACGACAACAACAACAACGGCATTCCCGAGTAAAATAAATATCAGAGATAGATACATATTTTTCAAATGAATTAAAATAAATATAATCGATACTGAGAGAGAGTTGAATTAAAAAATCAGAAATTTATTATCTTCGAAAACAAACCGTTTCTAGAAAATATATATATTTTTTTGCTACATGTTTTAATTTGCATTTACTTATTTTACATATCTCAGATTGTATTTAAAAATCGTCAACCAATTCTACTACTTTTGGCGAAGTGGTGTTTTATTAATTTGTTATTTGATATTATTAGGGTTCTTTCCTAGTATTCAAAAAGGAAAAATACGTGTCGATCAGTTATATTTTTCAATTTATCAAACAATTTGGCCGCTGAATCTCTGATTCTGGTAGAGCGCCTTCTGGCGAATAAAATTGTAACTAAAATCAATTTCGAATTTTTCATTATTTGCCATAAAGGAATCCCATTGCATCCTGAACACAATGGTGTTTACCGCATTGCTCTAGCGCAAATATTCGCGGAGTTATTAATTTTTAAAATAGTGCAGGACTTTTGGATCACCCTGTATTGTATGTTTTAATATACGTATGAAATGTATGTACTTAATATACGTATGTATATAATTTATTTATGGAATGTATGTATATACATATATATGTATGTAATGTACATATGTAATGATGTTGTAATGTATGTATGAATTTCTTGAATTAGGTACTTTATTCATGACTTTATTTGTGTGCTAATGGCACGCTCGTCAACGGTAATTCTTCTCTGTAGCCAGATCGAAACCCGGGAACCGAGATTTCATGGGGTCTAGGATCTCCACCAGGTAGTAGATGACACCTAGAATACCTTCAAATAAGTTCAGCTTGGAGTTTTCCTCGTTGTAATGTATGTATGTCTATAATGCATGTATGTAGACAATTAAAACAGACTTTATTGACGGTCTAGTCAATAATTACATACATTGTAAAACGAAAATTGAAATTATACCGCGAATGTTTCTTTTATAAAAATCGAAATTTATTTTCAAAGAGAAATAGCGACATTTCTAACTTTGAGGATGAGGTATGGAAAGGTGAAACATGAAGAGTAATGGCGAACGAAAAAATAAAAAGTGTCCAGGGGCGGGAATCGAACCCACACCCTTCTGCTTACCGGGCAGGTGCCTTGTCCACTCGGCTACCCTGGACGTATTTTTCCGTTCGTAACTAGTACTTAAAGTAACATTTAAAATACAATATAACGCGGCTGATGATTGTAAAACGAAAATTGAAATTATACCGCGAATGTTTCTTTTATAAGGGGAGGAGCATTTCGCTGAGTATGCGTAGGCCCTCACGCACAAAGGGATCTGAGTTCCGAGAGCACTCAGATGCACATAATGTATGTTGTAATGTATATATGTATATAATGTATGTATGTAATGTATATATGTGATGAGGTATCCTGTCGACTTATCTTTGATGAGGTATCCTGTCGACTCTCGCTATAGCTGTGATAACAGAGGGTCAAACATGTAGTAACCGAGAGGGACAGTCAGGGCGTGGAGAGTTTTTCAGTATCTCTCTGCACCTTGAGGACCTTTAACAGTTCTCACAGAGTAGAGGCAGTCGTGGTCGAGGCAGAGTGGAAAGCTTGGGAATGTCCACACACACAAAAAAAAACGAAGAGACATAGTTGTAGTAGGAAAGTTCCGTGAACAGATAGGAGTCGAGCTAAGAGCAAGATGGATATTGAAGAGTTCTTACTGTTCTACATGTTCGATGAGGTGGACCTGGGTACAACCGACGAGTGCACCGGCTGATGGTGAAGTGACTATATTTTCGGCTAGGGCAGAGGTCTTTTATATCTTTGCCGAGGGGGGAGAATAGACTTTGAGCGGGTGCAAAGGGCGTGGGGCGTCTGCGACATTCTATACCCTTTGGACTTGATGGCAACGGTCTGCCGAATTCTGTTGGATTTCTATCTCGATTTTAGACGTTTTTGAACTTCTTCTCAATCTTGCTTTAACTCAGCTCTTAATCTATTATATAGTTTTATTTATTCATCCTCGGTTTGTACAAAGTACATTACATATGGTGATGCAATGACACATAAAAATCATGCGTATAATTATTTATAGATGTGTTTCTATATACAACATGACAATCTTGTTATATGTATTATACAATATAGGGTTGTTGGTTTAAATTACCATATATATGTATGTAATGAAGGTATGAATGTAATATAATGTATGTAATATATATATGTAATGTATGTATGTAATAAATGTATGTATGTATGTAATATACATATGGAATGTTTGTACGTAATGTATGACAATGACAATTGAAAAGCATTTATTGACCGTTCAGTCAATGGTTACACTCAAAGAGTCAATGGGAAAAAATTACAATTAATTAATTACAATTATCCTGACTCTGTCAGGAGCCCAGGCCTGAGTACGGACAATTCATTTTGGATTTTTTTCAATAGGGTGTCCTCAGGGAGGGTCTGGATCATAGGATGGCAAAGCAGCCCTGAACTCCGATAGTCTCCGACGGATCAAGGGAACCGAGTCCCGAGTGAGGTCCCGAGAACTCCAAGGGAGGCGCCGGTGCTGAATGCTGGGGCGTAGGCCGCTGAGGCGGTGCAGGGGTGGTTGTTGGTTGGAGGCCGGCAGGAGGAAGCTGGTCAGGCCGATCTGGTGATGTTGACCCGCCCTGCAAGCAGGGGGCAGTTGGCCCTCCGGTGCCCTTGTCCGTGGCATCTGGAGCACTTGATGCCCGATGATAGGTAGGCGGGCCAGGCCTCGCCTTTGATCGGAATATCGAGGCGGGTGGGGAGCCTCTCGGTAGTCACTCCATCGTGGAGGACAATGAACGCCTCACGGCGGCCGTCGCATTAGATGTATGGCCCGGTCTTCATCATTTTGGGCGCGATGGATGTTATGCGCCCATAGGGCTTTAGGGCGTTGATGATGGCTGAGTCCTCCACGAAGAAGGGGAGGTTGCCCACCGTTATCCTCTCCGCTCTTTTGCGGAAAGGAAAAACCCTGAGGAGAGTGCCCTCAACCTCAAGGCCCTCGTTAATGAGGCGCTCGGCTAGGCCTCTGTTAGCCAATCCCAGAAGTTGGTGGCCATTCACCTTGGAGATCTGGATAACACCGGCGGTTCCTCCAAGCATTCTGTCCAGCGCCCTCAGATAGTGGAAGGGCTGTAGTTCTGGGCCATGCTCCAGGTATACGCAGTGTTCCTCAGACGAGGATGCCTGCCGCGTCCGGGCTTCTGCGATGTGGGCCCTGGTCGTTCTCAATTCTTGGGCCCGCGGCACCGAGCCCGCCGATGATTGCAGACGGCGATTGGTCCTGGCACTTCCGATGTTGGAGGATGGTGCAGCCGCTGTAGGCGAATTCGATACGCGGCGCCTCTTCTTGTTCTTCACGACGGTAAAGTCGTCATCTGTCCGGGGTTCATGACTTCGTTACAATCTGCCCAGTTCCTGATGGTAAGGGCAGCGCCATTAGATGACGAAGCAGCCGCCATGCCGGATGTGACGTCGACGCGCGCGGCGGCCAGATTTGCATTTCCAACGCCTTTCGGCGGATTTGCATACTCTTGATTTTCAGAGTTATCTATATAGATAATACCGTAACAGAGTTTTCCATTGTAAAGTCGTGAGCTATCTCCTCCGAAGATTCTGAACTACACATAACGATCTATATACCAAAATTTTCGTTATTTTTTTCTTCGTATGATAGGCCTGTTTTTATTTTCCTAATGTTAACAGTTATTTTTATTTTTAATTTAATCTATTTTACAATCGTAGATTTTTTGCATTTATCATCATCAATTCTTTTGTTTACAATTGCGTACTTTTATAGAGAGAAATAAAGAAATACATAATTGATTAGATACAAAAGTGTGAACCAGAAAGTCGATTTTTAAAAATGTTATTATTTAATATAAACTTATTTTAATTTAATTTTGAAATGAAAAGGTAGTGTAAAAGTGTATATGAGGTTAGATTCAAATAGGTTAAATTATGTTAGTTTAATCGCTAAATAAGGTTAGTTTTAGATAAGTTGAATTAGGTTAGTTTCAAATAATTAAAAAAAATAATGTTCGTTTTTAGAAAAATAATTCGAAATAGTAAGTATATATATTAATATAAAAGATCGAAATGTAAAAATCACTATGTCCAAAATCTTCGCTTTAACTCGTGTAAAACGGCTCGAAGGTACGGCGGTGTCAACGTACAGCGCCGCCTACCAAAGTTAACCTTTTCTGGGAACTCACCAGGTTATATTATTTTTCGAATTGTAGATTGAATTATTACTTTTAATCTATCTTTTATAGTGTCTTCAATAGTGTGTGACGTTTCAGCAACAGCATCAGACAGAAGAATAAATGAACTAAAGAATAAAATCTCATTTTTTCTTTTGTCTGATGATGGTGGCATTTGAATTAGGGTTTTTTTTTTTTTATTAATTTGTTATAGTTTTTCATTTGAATTTAGCTCCATTTTTGTGTCTTATTTCTTCTTTATATTAAAACTTAGAATTAAGCTTTGCTTTTTATATACATGTTTATTACACATTTAGCAATACTTTTTCTTTATATTTGCTCTTATTTACTCATTTTTTTACTCTTTCACAATCAGATTTTGAAAATGGCTAAATGGCTTCACTTCTCCCTATTTGCTTTTGTAGCTTTTCTTATAAAAAAAATATTAGAACTTAGAATTAAGCTTTGCTTTTTTATATACATGTTTGTTACACATTTAGCAATATATATACCAAAATATTTTTTTGAATACTTACCTCTTTTAGTGAATTTTTGTCAGGGGGGCTACAAAAGTGCCGTACTTATGCAGTATTTTGATGCTTTTCCTGTGAAAAGGATAATGAAAATCAAAATTAAGCTTTGCTTTTTTATATACATGTTATTTACACATTTAGCAATATATACACAGAAATATTTTTGGAATATTTAACTTTTTTGGTGAATTTTTGTCAGGGAAGCTATGGACTGCCGTAATCATGCATTATGTTGATGTTCTTCTCATAAAAAAAATATTTGGGTTTGGAATTGGGCTTTGCTTTTTTGTATACATGTTTTTTACATATTTAGCAATTTACACACAGAAAAATTTTGGAATTTTACTTTCTTGGTGAATTTTTGTCAGGGAAGCTATGGACTGCCGTAATCATGCGGCTGCAAAAGTGCCGTACTTATGCAGTATTTTGATGCTTTTCCTGTGGAAAGGATAATGAAATTTAAAATTAAGCTTTGCTTTTTTATATACATGTTATTTACACATTTAGCAATATATACACAGAAATATTTTTGGAATATTTAACTTTTTTGGTGAATTTTTGTCAGGGAAGCTATGGACTGCCGTAATCATGCATTATGTTGATGTTCTTCTCATAAAAAAATATTTGGGTTTGGAATTGGGCTTTGCTTTTTTGTATACATGTTTTTTACATATTTAGCAATTTACACACAGAAAAATTTTGGAATATTTAACTTTCTTGGTGAATTTTTGTCAGGGAAGCTATGGACTGCCGTAATCATGCAATATGTTGATGTTCTTCTCATAAAAAAAAATATTTGGGTTTAGAATTGGGCTTTGCTTTTTTATATACATACTAGCCGAGTGACCCGGGCAACGCCCCGGGTTTACCCGAAGGACCCGCAGGTGAGAAACTATAGAAGAAAAATTTAACAAATCAGAAAATGAAATTGCAAACAACAGAACTACACTACTTTAAGGACATGAGAGCACATGCACTGTATCACCATACGTGTACCATTTTCAAAGACCCTGCTTAGGATTAAAACTTCTCAGAAGCATAACAATAGTACCAACCTAGAGGTTAACTGGTGTGGATGCATTCCTCTGGGAGTGACTATTGAGAAATTCAGTAGGGAGTTATTTTGCTTCTCCGCATTCTAACACTCCAACTGTTAACACTGTGGAAACACTGACTCATGTTTGGTAAGCAATTTCAGGGAAGAAACTATAGACATTGGATTAAATAAATTATTAATTAAATTGCATTAAATAAAAATTATTAGATTTAAATAAATATTATTAGAGTGAAAAAAAAAGAAAGAAATTAACAAATTAGAAAATAAAATTTCGAAAAATACAACTATATTGCAGATAAGATAAGAGGACCTTATTAAAAAATACATAAACAAACTGTAATTCGACACTCGATAATTCGACACTTTCGATAATTCGACACTTTCGATAATTCGACCATTTTAAAAATCAAATTTACAAGGTTGATTGTTGTTTAAATACAACTTTGCTTTTGCATGCATAAACACAGGCTCTTGTAGCAAGAACCCAAATATTATTTATAGTCATAACAAAAGCCAACTTTAGTGAAAACTGATGCCTCTTCAGAATGAATGGAAGACTGAAATCTGAAGGAGCAGAAGATATGGGTCATCTTTACATGTATGCTATCCAATGTTCGCACACTTGAAAAAGCCACATATAAAGTTGTCCGTGCGTAAACACAGGCTCTTGTAGCCAAGGTTTGGCCTTGAGCCTTATTTATAGTCATAGCAAAAGCCAACCTTAGTGAAAACTAACGCCTCTCTAGAATGAAGCGAAGGTTGGTATCCGAAGGGGCCAAAGATATTTCAGACACTATACAGTGTGTTCAACTTTGGGCACTGTCAGTATATGTGCTTCAAGGACATGAGAGCACATGCGCTGAAACACCATACGCGTTCCATCGCAAAGATCCTAAAGGCATTGGTGAAAGTATAAATGACCCATATCTTCTGCTCCTTCAGATTTCAGTCTTCCATTCATTCTGAAGAGGCATCAGTTTTCACTAAAGTTGGCTTTTGTTATGACTATAAATAAATTTGGGTTCTTGCTACAAGAGCCTGTGTTTATGCATGCAAAGCAAAGTTGTATTTAAACAACAATCAACCTTGTAAATTTGATTTTTAAAATGGTCGAATTATCGAAAGTGTCGAATTATCGAAAGTGTCGAATTATCGAGTGTCGAATTACAGTTTGTTTATGTATTTTTTAATAAGGTCCTCTTATCTTATCTGCAATATAGTTGTATTTTTCGAAATTTTATTTTCTAATTTGTTAATTTCTTTCTTTTTTTTTCACTCTAATAATATTTATTTAAATCTAATAATTTTTATTTAATGCAATTTAATTAATAATTTATTTAATCCAATGTCTATAGTTTCTTCCCTGAAATTGCTTACCAAACATGAGTCAGTGTTTCCACAGTGTAACAGTTGGAGTGTTAGAATGCGGAGAAGCAAAATAACTCCCTACTGAATTTCTCAATAGTCTCACTCCCAGAGGAATGCATCCACACCAGTTAACCTCTAGGTTGGTACTATTGTTATGCTTCTGAGAAGTTTTAATCCTAAGCAGGGTCTTTGAAAATGGTACACGTATGGTGATACAGTGCATGTGCTCTCATGTCCTTAAAGTAGTGTAGTTCTGTTGTTTGCAATTTCATTTTCTGATTTGTTAAAATTTTTCTTCTATAGTTTCTCACCTGCGGGTCCTTCGGGTAAACCCGGGGCGTTGCCCGGGTCACTCGGCTAGTCTCTAGATATTTCTTTATGAGATTCTTCTTTTGTCGAATTCTTGCCACCAATTGGAGATGGGATGCTGGGCCTTCCAGGCTTTTGTCCAGCAGATCCTGGGCTCCTTGGCGATGCCGAATTCGGCATGTCTATGGACATTTTTTCGCTCGCCAGAGACGAAATACGCGGAGCTCGCGCGACGCGTGGCCGCACGGTCGGCGTATGTATGTGTGTATGTTTGTATTGTATGTGGGTAATGTATTTATGTAATGATGTATGTAATGTATGCATATAACAAAATAATCCGTAAAAGATGAACGATTGGTCCATCGAAATATTGGATTATGTAATGTATGCATTTATGTAATGTATGTATAAAAATAATTCGACCCTTTTTGATTGTTGATTGTTGTTCCTATGTAAGACCCTGTTGACTTAATGTAGGATTGGTGACTTGTGGTGGTTGATGGCGCAGTCTTAGTTGAATGGTAGGTTTTCACAGGGGAAATAACGAGAGGGAAAACAGGATGGGATTGAATCTAGGACTTCGCGAATAAGGGAGAGAAAGGTTTTGAGACTAATGGGGTACTTTCCTATCACATGATCGGAAAAATATGTTACCTTGGTGAGAAGGAGTTGGGCACGTCTTGAATGGGGTAAGAAAAAAAATTATGTAGAGAGATTCGCAAAATCTCTTAGTGATAAAAAGTTACATGCCAATGAATCTAGTTCACGCGGCGAATTCTAACCTTTTTAATTTAATTGCCCTCGTAGATTTTTCTCCCTGTGCAACTTGTGTGTGGAAACATGATCCTTCCCAGAAGCTCGTTTATATTATGTGTAGAGGAGACCCGGGAATCTAGTTAACCTTAAGCTTGTATTTGTATTTGTTGTAATGTGTTGGGGTTGTTTTGTCTTTCAAAATCTCAAGGCCGAGTGTTTTATATTAATTTGTCCCGAGCCTTAATGCGTTCTAGGGTTTTTTTTATGCGGTCCCCAAGGGCATTTAAGATATTCTCGTCCGATATCCACTTCGTTATCGGGAGGTCGTGATCGGAATCGAATCTTTGAATACAGGGTTCGAGGAGAGTCCTCGACCCTTTTAAAGTGGTTGTTTCTTCCTTTCGGAAGAAACGTAAGCTCGCGAAGGCTTTACTACCTAATATTTTATTATTTTGAAATCTGAATTTTGCGTATGTGGGTGACATGTAATGAGTTTGGAAGTGTTGGTGAAAGAATCGAATTTGTTTGTAATTCATTGGGAGGGGTGTTTTAAGAATTAAATTTGTTTATTAATATATTTATATATATATAAATTGAATGTCTGTCTGTACTCTATAGATTCAAAAACCATACATCCAATCGCCGTGAAATTTTGGGATATCATTAGGTATATCCCCGGGAAGGTTTTTGAAAAATAATTTCTTGAATATCCTTAGAGGTATTTTCAGATTTGTAGATTTAACTCGCAAGCAGCGCCCCCCATTGCGACGATGTTAACAAGTTTTTTTTTTATCTATAAATTTTATTATCACTAAGTTTATTATCTTAAAGATTATTTATCAAAAGTAAGATTTTCTAACTATTAATTGCGCACAAGTCAAAGTTAGTTTTATCATTTATCTACAACATATATATTGTGAGAATAGATAAAAAGATGATTTTGTAATGTAGAAAATTAGGAAAGACAAAATTCAGGATGACACGGCAATGTATTTGAGACAAGAATAATGTTACAATTCCAAGGCAAGATACTATTCCTTTAACTTCCAATTACCGAGGGAACAAATTAATATTGATTTTATTCAACTTATCGAGTATTTTTCAAGGGACCGGGGAAAAAATGTTCACTTTATCGAGAGATTCAAATCTACCAGTTTCAAATTATCAAAATTTATTTATCAAAAATAAGATTTTCTACCTATTAATTGCGCACAAGTCAAAGTTCGTTTTATCATTTATCTACAACATGCGAGGTGTGTTCAAAAGGTATCGCATATTTTGAAATTTCGCGGGTTACGTATATTCGAATTTCGATCTTTCTGTGGCTTTATGTTTGGTACTCATCTCTCTCACTTATGCCTACAAGCTCGGCCATTTTGAATGTTCACTTAATTGTTGACAGCTGCTTTGCTTGCAGGTGTTTTGGATCGTCTTCGATTTTTACCTATTAAAAAAATGGATCAAAGAACCTGAATCAAATTTTGTGTGAAAAACGAAATTAAGTGCGCGAATTCATTCCGAATGTTAACTGTGGCATACAGAGAAGCTACCTTGGACCGAAGCAACGTTTATCGGTGGTACAAAATGTTCTCAGAAGGTCGAGAAGATGTGAACGACGAAGAGCGTGCCGGACGCCCGAGCACTTCAACAACAGACGAAAAAATTAATGAAGTGGAGAAAATGATATTGGCCAATCGTCTAATCACCGTTAGAGAAGTTGCTGAGGACCTAAAACATATCGATTGGCTCGTGCCATTCGATTTTTATCAATGATTTGGGCATGAGACGGGTCGCCGCGAAATTCGTACCAAAATTGCTCAATTGCGACCAAAAACAGCATCGCATGAACATTGCTAATGAGATGTTGGACTCTGTCCGCGACGACCCAAATTTGCTCCAGAGGGTCATAACTGGTGACGAAGCGTGAGTTTATGGTTATGACGTGGAAACCAAAGCTCAATCATCTCAATGGAAGCTGCCGCACGAACCAAGACCGAAAAAAGCGCGCCAAGTTCGGTCGAATTGAGTTTTGCTGACAATTTTCTTCGATTGCAGGGGCGTGGTGCATCATGAGTTCTTGCCTCAGGGAAGAACGGTCAATAAGGAATATTACCTGCAAGTTATGCGAAATTGCGCGAAGCAATCCGCCAGAAACGCCCGGATTTGTGGAAGAACAAAAATTGGCTTTTGCACCACGATAACGCCCCTGCTCACACATTGTTGCTTGTGCGCGACTTATTGACCAAAAACAACACACTAATGAGCCGCAGCCACCGTATTCCCCAGATCTGGCCCCCTGTGACTTTTTCTTGTTCCCTAAACTGAAGAGGCCCATGAAAGGACGACGTTACGCTACGCTTGACGAGATAAAGACGGCATCGAAGGAGGAGCTGAAAAAGATTTAAAAAAAAATTTTTTTTTTTTTTTGCTTATCCCTAGTACACGTGGTACAGGCCATGATAATCATGGTGGGTAGTTAGCGACTGCTTTCTACTGTAAGCGCACCACATGTCTACACATGTGAAAGCAGTTCGACTTTGCACTTACAAATTATCCAGAGCCCCGTTTGGTTACTTGCACTCGCTGGTGGGGTTGGACGTTTGCAAGAATCGGGGGGCCATTGGAGCATTTTTTTTTTAAACAGAAAAAAGTGTCCAATGCGGGGATCGAACCCGGGTCGTAGTGGTCGTAAACCAAACGGTTTAACCAGCCGTTTAAAAAAAATGATTTTTTGAAGTGCTTCGAAGATTGGAAAAACCGTTGGCACAAGTGTATAATATCTCATGGGGATTACTTTGAAGGGTACAAAATAGGTATTCATGAATAAATAAATAATTTTTGAAAAAACACAAAAGTCGCGATACTTTATGAACACACCTCGTATATATTGGGAGAATAGATAAAATGATGATCTTGTAATGTAGAAAATTAGGAAAGACAAAATTCAGTATGACACGGCAATTTATTTGAGACAAGAATAATGATACTATTTTTTAACTTCCAATTACCGAGGGAACCAATTAATATTGATTTATTCAACTCATCGAGTATTTTTCAAGGGTACGGGAAAAAATGTTCACTTTATCGAGGTTCAAATTTACGAGTTTCAAATTATCAAAATATATCTTTTTTTAAAATTAGTTTTTAGAGAATTGTTTTAACAAATGTTCGTTAGGCAAACCTTTACTCGGGTAAAACCCGGGCGAAGCCGGGTACATCCGCTAGTTATATTAATATAATTAAATATGTTTTTGTAAGAATCGGGATATGAACTCATTGTGAATGTTTCAAGAATTAAATTTGTTCATTAATATAATATTAATATAATGATATTAATATAATTAAATATGTTCATGTAAGAATCGGGATGTGAACTCATTGTGAATATTGGATCCCAAGTTGAGTGGATGGCATTTGGTGACAGTCAAAAATGGCGGCGGACGTCTTGTAAATCACGGGAAGGCCAAGAAGTGACCTCAATCGCCGGGATCATTTTTAGTCCCGGAAACCAGGGACCATGCGGGGGAACTTCTAATTTGGTTCTGATCTGGTTTCCTCCGTAATTGATCTGGAGATCTCAACGCCCGCTGGACACTTTCTTCCATTGTCTCCAACATGAGAATCAGAAATGCATGAAATGCACTGCCTATATGGAAGATGGCTTCCTGTAATTGGTAAAGCCTTTGGGGTTTAGGTATAAAGTCCAAAGTAGATTACTATGATAAATGGGGCAAGGGTGTATGGCATAGTCAGAAGACAGATAAATAGTATGAAGTGGAATATGGGAAAGTTGCACATGTTTTCCCATATCTTCTCCATGAGTAGATTCTTTGTGGGTCGTGTGTAATTCGATTGGTTGTGGCGTACTAGCTGTGATTGGATCTGTGGATGGGTGATGTCGCGTTTTTTGTTATTGGTGAGTGGTATAAATCGGGTTTTGGTGAAAATGGTGGATCTAAATGAATGAAAGGTTCGCTGTTCGTCGGTTTGATTGTCAATGGTTCTGTTGGAAAATTGTCGGGTGTAAGGTGTTTAAATGGAAACGTGTAATCGTTCCTATGTCGTAGTGGTGTATTTCTGTTATGGGTGTGTTATGTATTGGATGTTTTCTGTGTATAGTTTAAGTTTGTTTACATGGACTGTATCAGTATCTCTTTGGAGAGGTTGGTTGGGTCTATCGATACGGACCACATTTGGGGAGATGATCTCTATATGGTGTATGGTCCTGTGAAATACGGGCAAGTTTCCCTGTGTTGGGGTGGTGATATATTTTAACCAACACCAGGTCGCCTACCTCGAATGTGGTTGTTTATGTCGTTGGTCATAAACGTTTTTGTCTCGTAGGTGCTTGTTTTGAGTTCTCGTGTGTGCGATCTTCCTAGCTCTGTCGATGTCTGGATAAGGTGTGGTGTGGTCAGAAAGTTCCGGGGGTAGAACGCCAAACATCAGGTAGATGGGCGGAAAACCGGTGATAAAGTGAGGGGTATTATTGTATATAGTGGTAACTCGTTTGACCAACTTGGTCCATGCGATCTTAGGATTCTCCAAATGTAGTAGCCTAAGTTTTCCTGTAAGGGTGGCGTTTAGGCGTTCACATAGACCGTTGGCTTGTGGATTATTGCTGGTGGTGAGCAACGGGTGGATACTCCTGTTAAGCAGGAAGCTCCTAAATCTGGCGAAGTGAATGCAGGGGCTCTATCCGTAAGAAGGCGTTTCGGGGAGCCATCCTGTAATACTCGCTTGAGCACCTGTTGATAGGTAAAATGCTGGTGGATTTGGACGGGAACGTCCATGTGTAGCGCGAGAAATGGTCGACTACGACGTGGAGGTATACTTTGGCGTTGCCATATTTGGCAAACCCAGCTATGGTGTCGAGGGATAGTAGGTCAAAGGGTCCTTTGGCTTCTGGTTGACCTAATTCCCCGTAAGTGGGTCCCATCGGACGCTTTGTCAACTGGCAGGTTGGACAGGTTTTAACCTTTTGTGTAATGTCTTTTGACATGCCCTGCCAATAATACTGAGCGGAGATGAGTCTCGTCATCTGTGAGATGCCTGGGTGGTTGTATTGGGTGTGTACTGATTGAAGTAATTCGTTGATGAGTGTTTTTGGGATTATGATTTTGGTTACACCTTTGCGGGAAATGGTATGAAGTCCGTTGTGATCAATGGTCAGTTTAGAGTCTCCAGATGGGGAAGGCTGATGGCTCTTAATGAGGGGGGCGTCTAAGAAGCCACAGAACGGGTTACGGGATAGGAGGTCCGCCTCATAATGTTGTGCTCCTTTTATGTAACGAACCTCATACTCGTACTCGACAGTCGTAAACTCCATCGAAATAATCTGCCTGACGGGTTTTTGATCGTTTTCAGCCACTGCAATGCGTGATGGTCAGAAAATATGGTGAATTTTCTGCCCATCAAATAGACGCGGAATTTATCCACACTCTCAACGATTGCTAGGCATTCTAATTCAGAGATGGAGTAATTCCGTTCGTGTGAACGAAGGGCGCGGCTGAAGTATTGGACTGGGTAGGTCTTCCCATCAGGGTGGACCTGTTTGAGGATGCCCGCTATGCCGAGTGTTGAGGCGTCACAGTACACCTGGCATGGCAGACCTTGGTAAAGGTGTAAAATGGGCTGTGTGGTGAGGCTTTCCTTCAAGTTAGTGAACGCTTTCTGGCATTTTTCATCCCTGATCCACGTGACATCCTTTTTGAGAAGGTTGTTAAGTGGCGTCCGCAAGCGGGCGTAGTCCGGAATGGATTTGTTATAAACGTTCACAGCGCCTAAGAAGGATTGTAATGTTTTGCGGTTGTTGTGGTTGTTGGATGGCAAGGATGATATCTGTGTTGCGTGTGAGTGGTGTGGTAGTACCAGCAGTGATGGTGTATCCTAGGAAATTTATGGACTGCTTAAAAAATTCGCATTTTGCGAAGTTAAGTTGTAATTTTTCTACCTCCAAAAATGCAAAAAATCGGCGCAGATGGTTTTGATGTTGCTCCAGTGTGTTGGAGGAAAACGATGAAGTCATCGAAATAATATGCCACACAGTCAAGTCCGTGCCTCTGTAGGATTTGACTCATGGCTCTTTCGTAGATCTGAGGGCTGGTTATCGAGTGGGCTGATATAACCCTTCGAGCGTGGCAAATGCCAACAGTGGTCGAGAATCGGGGTGTATTGGGACCTGCCAATAGGCGAAGGATATGTCGGCAGTTGAGAATTACTTGGCCCGTGCGAGACAGTCGAGTATATCCTCGATCCTTGGGAGTGGATGGACATCAGAGCTAATAAGTTCGTTCAGCTTTCTATAGTGTTAACTTTGATGTTTAATTAATTTTCTAGAAATTTATATCAAACAGAAGAAGTCTGCACTTATAAAAGAAAAAGAAGTTTATTTTTCTTCCTTAAGTATATTTACATGCAACTCAAGCAAAACTAAAATTAAAATTAAAATTGAACGAACAAAATTTACATATCTTTTGATAGATTGAATTTTACCTTTTCTTGGTCAAAAAAACAATATAAAATAAATTAATTAATATTCAATCACTCATATTTAATTATTTTTTTTTAAGTTCATCCACATCAACTCCCCCTTTTTTAAGATAGCAATACTCATTAAGGTACATATCTATCCGGTGGTCTCCTCTCTCGTAGTGGATATCTCCGGGAAGGTGTAGATTCAGTCGGTGGTCCAGGTGTAGATTCTGCTACTATTGTAGCAGGAGTCAGGGGACTTGACGTCTGAGGCCTTGGGTAGCTTATTCCTTCTTCTGATGACGAAACATCCTTTCTCTCCATACTTCTCCTCATATAGTTAGTGTGTACTTTCCTTTCTATTCCATCAGTTTCTATCATACAGCTGTTGCTTCCCACTATTCTCTTTACAATCCCAAACATCCATTTCGGTTTTCCTCTTTCCATCCATCTGTATCTTACTCTACATTTGCTTTGTATCTATTGTTCTGTTTTTTATTTTTCAATCTCCCCACTCTTACTGATTTCTTGCTCAACATGGAAATCTTCGTTCTAATCTCGCGATTTAAAAATATTCCAGCCGGGGATTTCTCCGTTCTAGTCAAAGGACTCAGTCTATATGCATATAAAGCCTTAATCAAAGCAAACTCAAGGGGCAATTCCCTTTCCCTCCGAAATAATTCTTTTCATAGTTTTTTTTATCTCTCTTACAGACACTTCCGCTAGTCCGTTGCTCTCCGGATGGTAAGCGGGGCTGAACATCGCATGTATGCCATTTCTTTCGAAAAATGTCTTTATTTCATAACTTCTAAACGGGGGCCCATTATCCATTACCGCCACCTCCGGGATACCATATCTCGCTAAACATTCTCTCAAAAAGTCTATGCAGAATCCCGCCGATGTATTTGGAACCATTTGACATTCTATCCAATTAGAATGCGCATCCACCAATATCAAAAAAGTTTTTCCCGCAAAATAGAAATAGTCAAGATGAATTCTCTTCCAAACTTTGTTTGGTGGAGTCCACTCGGTAAATTCCTGTTTTGGCAGCTTTGATGTGTTTTCCATACAAGTGCTACAGCTTTTAGACAGTTTCTCTATTTGCTCATCCATTCCCGGCCAATAGACAGAACTTCTGGCCAGAGTTTTCATTTTATTTACTCCAATATGATTTTCATGGATGATTTTCAAAACATATTCTCTTAAGGAATCGGGGGATGATCATTCTATTTCCGAAAAACAGGCAATTTCTTACTATTGTTATCTCGTTTTTAATTCTATTATAAGGTTTTATATCTACCTCTGAGTCAACATCATACCTATCGTACTTGACTAACTTATATAGTTTTCTAAGAGTTGGATCTTCTTGGGTTTTGTACGATACCAAGACGTAATCTAATATCGAATTTTCTATTAATAATATTTCTCCCATTTCCTCTTCCTTCTCCCCTTTTTCAGGATTTGGAAATCTTGAAAGAAAATCTGCAAGAGGTATTTCACTTCCCTTAGTATACTTAATTTCAAAATTAAAATTTGATATTGAGAGTGACCATCTATGTAATCTATTTGCCACTAAGGCCTGGTAAATTATTTTTATCGCCAAAAATGGCTAGTAATGGTTTGTGATCTGTATTAATAATAAATTTTCTTCCGTAAAGGAATTGTTTTAGCCTGTTTAAGGTAAAGAATATTGCTAATCCTTTTTTTTCTATTTGGGAATATTTCTTTTCTGTGTCATTTAGTGTTCTTGAAACAAAAGTAATTGGTTTCTCAGTGCCGTCTACAATATGGGAAATATATCCTCCAATACCATAATTTGATGCATCACATGTAACATAAAGAGGTAAATCTTGCGAATAATGCGTCAAACAAGTTTTTGTACTAATCAAATTTTTACATTTTTCGAAAGCCTGGTCATGTTCATTTTTCCAATTCCAATTATAACTTCTTTTCAATAGAGAGAATAAAGGATTTGCATGTATGGATAAATTTCTAACGAATTTACTGTAGAATGACAACATGCCCAAGAAAGATTTCAATCTGAAATGTTACTCGGTTTAGGACATTTTTTATATACTGTCCAGTTTATCCTCAAGGGGATAGATTCCATTTTTATTTATTTTATGTCCTAAATAAATCGATTTCATCAACAAAAAACAAAGATTTTTCTTTATTAATTGAAAAATTAAAATCCGATAATTTATTCATGACTGTTTCAATATCTGAAATATGCTCATTTACATCAGACGATGCTACAAGAATATCGTCTAAATATATTATTACATTTTTAAGACCGGAAAAAATATTGTCCATAGTTCTTTGGAAAATAGTTGCTCCGGACTTGATACCGAAGGGCAGCCTTTTATATTTAAAAAGGCCTTTATGGGTAGAAATAACTGTCAATTTTTGAGATTCCTCGTCTAGAGGTATCTGATGGTATGCGCTTGAAAGATCAATTTTACTAAATATACTTTTACCAAAAAATGAATGTAAAACATTATCGATGTTCGGTATCGGATACTTAACATCCTCGATAAATGGATTTAAGGTTCTTTTAAAGTCCGCGCAAATTCTAATTTTGCCGTTTTTCTTAGGGACGCATACTAGCGGTGAAGCTATTGGGCTATCCACTATATTTTCAATAATATCATTATTCAATAAAAATAATAGTTCTTCCTCAATTAAATTTCTAATTAGCAAAGGGAGCAGGTCTAAATCTATAAAATTTTGGTGCAAAATTATTTTTTACATTAATGTGTACGGAAATATCCTTTATTGGCAAGACTATATCTTTGAAAAGTTTACAATATTTATTAAAAATAAAATTAGTATCAAAATTATTATTTTGTTGGACATTAATTTGTACCATATCAAAATATACTATCCAGTCTTTTCCTATGAGAAATTTATTATTTTCAATATTTGTTACTATTAAGTTTAAATGGCCTATTTTATTTTTATATCTTACTTTTACTTTACATTCTCCAATAGAGGAAATGCCCTTTCCTTGATAATCGGTTAAATAACATTTAGACGGAAATATTTAACATGTTCAAAATATTTTAAAAATAGATCTTTTGACATAGTTGTTAAAGCTGCACCCGTGTCAATTTCTGCTAAGAATTTTATGTCGAAGACATACAAAATACTTTCAAATTTATTAGCCAGATATTCTATATTATTGATGGACTCACCATTCTTTCCCGAAAATGATTCTCCGTGGGCAGATGCTTCGCTCTTTCTTGGTTGAAAATATCCATTCTTAGATTTTGAATGACAAACAGTCGATATATGTCCCAATTGTTTACAAGAATAGCAGAAAAGAATTTTCTAAAAAAACATCTGTCCGAATGATGATTCATCTTTCCACAATGTTTGCATTAGAATGTAATTTGTTTATTTCTTTAGTTTCAGCATGAGACTTCATTTTCAACACATTACAATCTAACCGATTCTATTGTGGTAGCAATATTTACTGCCATATTAAAAGTGAGCTCAGGCTCTTGAAGTAATCTTTTCAAAATAACTTGATTAGAAAACGCCTGCAATGAATTTATCCCTTAGATGTTCTTCAATATTTAAAGCCAAAATTACATTTATTAGCTTGTTTTTTTAATTTAAGGACATATTCTTCTATTTTTTCTCCATGTTCCTGAATCAATTGGCTGAACTCATATCTTTCAAAAATAATATTTAGCTTAGGTGTAAAATGAGTAAGTAGAACACTAACAATTTCTTCAAATTCTAATGCACAAACATCTCTAGGTGAGATCAATTCTTTCAGAATTCCATAAGTATTTGTCCAATAGGACATAATAAAAAAAGGAACAATCTTCTTACCTTCAATTTCATTCACAAAAATGTACTGTTTGAATCGTTGAATATAGTTTTCGAAAGGTTTCTTCTTTCATTACATAAGGTTCGAACGAAAGCCTCGTCGCCATTGTTAACTTTGATGTTCAATTAATTTTCTAGAAATTTATATCAAACAGAAGAAGTCTGCACTTATAAAAGAAAAAGAAGTTTATTTTCTTCCTTAAAGTATATTTACATGCAACTCAAGCAAAACTAAAATTAAAATTAAAATTGAACGAACAAAATTTACATATATCTTTTGATAGATTGAATTTTACCTTTTCTTGGTCAAAAAACAATAGAAAAATAAATTAATTAATATTCAATCACTCATATTTAATTATTTTTTTTAAGTTCATCCACATCATATAGTCAATGCAAAACCTTTTGGTGTTGTCGCGCTTGGTGACGAGAGTGACTGGGCTAGAGAAAGATGAAACGACTGCTCTATAATGCCGTTTTCCAGCATTTGTTGGACTTGACTGCGGAATTCTAGTTGGTCGCATATCGGCACACGATATGGACGTACGGTGATGATTTTGTTGGAGTTTGTGGGTATTTTTGCTTGTGGGATTTTTAGGCATGGTACGCCGAATTATTTTTGTGTAAATATGTGGTTGTATCTTTTGTAAAAGTGTGGGGAAGTGAGGTGGGTAGTGAGGACTTTGTGTCGTACTGTCGCATGTGTATGGGGTAGGCTTTTGTTGTGTTTTTAGTGTGAGTGTCGCCTGTGTTGCGATGTACACGTGTGTGTGACGGTTTTGTGATGATGTATGGTCATGTGTGTAATTAGTGTGAGAGTTGTCCTGTTGGATGGACACAGGTGGGCACTTTGGTGATAGGTTTGGGCCATTGTGGCCTTGTGCATTGAGGGCATATAATAAGGACAATTGGCCTTAGTGAAAGAATTGTGTTGTGCATGCGCGTGACTAGATTGGCATGGTGGCAATTGGTTTTTGACCAATGGTTGCGCGCATTGGGTGCCATGTGCGGAAGGCTTGTGTGCGTTGTGAGCCCTTTGTGGCGCCGCTTGGCATTCCCAATAGGCGCATTCACTGGGGATGTGAGCAAAATGGTATATTGTAGGGGGCAAAAGGGCGGCGAGTTGGAACATAGTACCTTGGTTAAAATCTATTGTTAATTTGAATTTTCGGAGGGTTTTTATTCCGAGAATTCCAAATGGTAGAGGTGCTTCCACCACATGGAAATACTCTTTTTTGTTATTTTACCTATTGTAAGGGAGAGGGTTATTTGACCTATGGTCGGTACCAGACCGTTTATGGCCTGTAGGTCTCTTTGGAATGTTTTTAAAGTTGTAGTTTAGGGAGGTTACATTTTAACTTTTTATAGAGGTTATGGGGAACTATGTTCAGACTTGCGCCTGTGTCAATTAGAAAAGGGGGTGAAAGTTCATGCGTGATGAGCGGTTTGATCGTCAACTGACGATCTGTCCAACTGGCTGACGAAAAGTGGGTGGTGCCTTCCTACCTGGTTGGCGAAAGGCTGGGGCGTCTCGGGCGGTTTGTGCTTAATCTTTTGGTGGAGGTTGGACGCGTGGTAGAGGTTGGGTCAGCTGTGGATGTTGGGCTGGTTGCACTGCCCGCGCGCTCGCGTGTTGAACTGGTTTATATCGGCATTTACTGTGCCAATGATAGGCGCCGCAGAATTTACATTTCGACGGCGGAGCAGGTGCAGTCCACGCACCTGTTCTTCTGGGTGTGCTGGTGTATGGGCCCGACATGGTGGGCGGTTGTTCCTCATGGTGAAGCGCAGTTGGAGCGCTGGGTCCGTGGATCCGCTGCACCAGTTGGAACCACTCTCCCAGGCTCTCAGGAGGTACCACGCGGACCAGGCGTTGGTCGGAGAGCGGCAACCCCTCCGTCAGCGTCTCGAGGATCACCTCCTGTGGGAGTCCCAGTTGCATTCCCAAGCGCTATATTCTCCCGGTAGTACTTCTCTAGTCCTGCCTGTCCAGCAAGCTTCATGGCGAAGTACTTGGCGAAGGCACCCTCGTTGGATTCTGGGTAGAGATCCATGAGGGTTTGCCTCACCTGGAAGTAGCTCTGGGTGGCCAACCGGAGTTTCCTGAAGAGCTCCAGGGGTTGGCGCGTCAGGGAGCTAGGCAACCTGAGAAACTTATCGGTGGTTACGAGGGCTTCGTCCATCTTCCGGTCGTAGGCCTGGAAGAATTAGCGGGCGGCGTACGTCCCATCGAAGGGGCCAGATCCGTTTCCGCGCGCTGGGCCGAACCTACTTGCGTCAGCGCGGCGGTCAACTGCAGCAATATCTCCGCCAGGGTGCGTATTTCGTCTACTCCGGTGGCTTGCTCCCTCTCCCTTGCTCCATCGCTCTCATTTTTCGCGCCTTGTTCTCGCTCGTTTTCCATTATATATCCTGTCGACTCTCTAAAATAATTCGACCCCTTTTGATTGTTGATTGTTGTTCCTATGTAAGACCCTGTTGACTTACTGTAGGATTGGTGACTTGTGGTGGTTGATGGCGCAGTCGTAGTTGAATGGTAGGTTTTCACAGGGGAAATAACGAGAGGGAAAACAGGATGGGATTGAATCTAGGACTTCGCGAATAAGGGAGAGAAAGGTTTTGAGACTTCATGGGGTACTTTCCTATCACATGGTCGGAAAAATATGTTACCTTGGTGAGAAGGAGTTGGGCACGTCTTGCTCCTAGTTCGGTCGCCTTCCTACTGCCTAACTTTGAGTCCGAGATTTTCCTCGTTAACTCTCTATGCCTCTCATTGGTTGAGATAGTCTACGTGGTTACTTTTGATTGGCTGTTAGTTGTTCATGCTGAACTCTGATTGGATATTCGTACCTCCATTATCTTTTCATGATTACCATCCTCCAGGAAGAAGAAGGTCTTTGAACTTAGTTTTATGGTTCCTGGGTAGTGACCTTTACTTCCTGGATGATGCAATCCTGATAATTGCTGTTCTCTCTTTTTCGCGAGGCCTAACCTTTATTAAAACTTTTTGGACGATACATTGCATATATTGTGGTGGGGTTACATCTTGGTATATACAAATTATGACATGTATTTAATATATATAATGTATGTTAGTATGTAATATAGGTATGAATTGAATTTGATGTAGGTAATGTACACTGGTCCGCAAAATTGAAGGAACAACACATGTTTAAGAAAAGGAAAAGTTATATTAAGGGATATATATCAAGTTTTGTTATATTCAAAAGCTTCTATGAATTAAGAGAAGATGTAAAACAGAAAAAAAAAATAAAGTTGTTCCAATATGCAAATTACCACCATCTACGTTGACTCCGCCTCCAGCACGTGCCTGAGTCTTTCTCAAGGCGTCCTAATTTTACGCTCCACTAGAATTTTATTGAACCTTTTTGTTTTTAAAGGTTTCATGGCTTATAGGCAACATTTATCACAAGAAAAAAAAAATGGCAAGCTATTGGAAGGATGGAAGCAGGCCAATCACAGGCAGAAGTAGCAAGATGGCTTGGAGTGACAAGAAACGTTGTTTCAAGGCTTTGGAAAAAATTTCAAAACGACAGCTAATGTTGCCAGAACACCCGGACAAAGACGGCCAAGGGTCACAACGTTAAATCAAGACATTTTTTTTAGTCTCCTTGTGCGTCGGCAATAGAAAATTGACAGCATCGCAACCTCAACGTGACCTCAATGCAGCTACAGGAGTCTTAGTATCAACTGATATAATACGCAGAAGGTTTCACAAGAAGGGCCTCAATGCTCGATGACCCCATAATTTGTTTGCCATTGACACCACCTCAGAAGAGAGCAAGGAAACTTTGGTGCAGACAACATGTCGCCTGGAATCCAGATGAATGGAGGCGTGTAATGTTCACTGATGAGTCTAGATTCTCTCTAAACAGCGATTATCGTCGTGTCTTTGTCCGGAGAGAGGTATGATCCAGAAATAATCCCCGGAATATGGTTCAAAGGGATCCCTACAGAAGCCAAGGTTTTATGGTCTGGGCTGGAATCTTCTTGGGCGGTCGCACAGCACTCCATATTTTTCGGCAAGGAACCCTGACTAGACAGAGGTATCGGGACGAGATCTTGGCAGTATTTGTGATGCCTCAAGCATTGGAAATGGAGAAAAACTTTCTTCTAATGGATGATAATGCCCGTCCACATAGGGCTGGTGTGGTCGACACTTTTCTCCGAAACCATGCAATTGCTCGGGCGAATTGGCCAGCTCGATCCCAGACCTAAATCCCATTGAGCATGTATGGGGCAACCTAGGATGGCGGATCTCATCCCTTCTACCCCCTCCTAGAAGCACTGATGAGCTAGAAACAGCCTTAACACAAGAGTGACAATTGACAATTAAATAATTTTTATTGACCGCTGGTCAACAATTACTCACGAGGAGTCAAAAGGGCAAACAATGTACATTGATCAGGAGGGCAAGGCTATCCTTAGCTTGTGAATTCCCCTGCGAATGGTGGGATGGCTGTTCCGAGTTCGCTCGAAAGCAGCGTCAAGGAAGCCCGCGAGGTTACTCCCCTGCTCAGGGGAGAGATCCCCGAGTAGATCCAATCTATCTTCGCGGTATAAGACCGCAAACATGACGGCATCCAGGGAAATCCCTGGCTCCAGCAGGGGCTCAAAGCCGGGTCAGTGATCATTTCATTGAAGATTGTATCTAACTCCGGCATCAGATCGACGTCGTCCTCCATCGGGGCAGGTGGTGGAAGCGGAGGTGTAGTCGTGGCTGGAGTTGACTCCTGGGGAGCGGGCGGCGCCGGCTCAGCAGGCTGAGGCGCAGGCAGAGGAGGTACACATCGCTCTACCTCTGTCATCGGAACGACCTCCCCCAAGAGTGGGCGTTGATTCCACAGGAGCTGGTAAACTCCCTAATTATTAGTATGGGTCACCGATGTAGAGCCTGTCTATCAGTTAAAGGCGATCACACCCCATATTAACAACAATATCCAAGATATTTATGCACTGACTTTATGTACTTAATGTACCAATGTATGTAGTGTATGTATGGAATATATGCATTTATCTAAAATACATATGGAATGTATGTACGCAATGTATGTAAGTAATGTATGTAATGTATGTATATAATATATGGAAATTATGTATGTATGTGTGTATGTATATATGTATCTATGTATATATGTAATATATAATGTATGTAATGTATGTTTGTATTGTATGTAATGTATGTTTGTATTGTATGCATGTATGTATGTATGCATGTATGTACACGATAAAAACGGTCTTCATTTAGTCAAAGGCAAGTACAGTCGAGAGGTTGTTACTTTCCGGGATAAATTCCTGCCATAATATTCGCGAAAATTTCGTTAATCTTCCTGTTCATCCCACTTCTTCATGATCCACTCAGCTTCCTCTATTTTCTTGTCGTAGATCGTCTTCATGTTACTGTCAGGGCCTTCGAGATTCTTTCTTCTTTCACGGAGTGTTTCGGCGAAGATCTGTATTTGGTGGTCCAGGGAGTGATTTTTTTTCTTCATCTCTCTAATAGTTTTGATTTGGTCATCTGAGCAGATGATAAATTCGATGATATTTTTGTAAGTATCGTTTTCAGTGTCGAGAGATATAACCGATGTCGTGGATTTATCTGTGGTATTTTCTTCCTCTGTCTCCATGTCAGTGGACAGAGGAAGGGTTGTCTTCACTCCTGGGGGGGGGGGGGGGTAGACTTCTTCCTTTTGTCTTGTCTTTTTCTCTCTCGTTAGTCGAGATTGTCGTCCTGAAACGCCTTAAAGGGTCTCTTTTTCGACGACGGTGTTTCCTCGTTTCCAGTAGACATTTTGTAAGCTCATTTAAAATTTGCTTCATTTTTCCAATTTTTATGTTAAGGGCTCTCCTCTGGTCACTTTTGAGGTCGCTGTAATTTTTGGATTTAATATTTTCCTGTTTCTCGAGGTAGCAGGAAATCTTGATTTCAAGGTCAGGATGTTGTTCCAACTGCTGTTGGACTTTAATTGCCTTCGAGATACCAGCCTTCTTGTAGATCGTGGCAATAATTCTCTCTACTTCTGGATTTTCACCTTCTTCACATTCCATCAATTCTTTTTTGGAGCTGGGTGGAGTCCATCGACCCTATAGAGCATATGCTAGACGTTACATCTTCTTGATATTCATTCCTTGCGGTGATGTTCATTTTGACAGTTTCTGTTGCTGGGCCTGGTATAACGGGCAGGGCTGTGGGGTTGATTGCTTCAGAGTAATTTCTTGAGATGTTATTTCTAATTTCTGGGTTGAAAGGGCATTTGGATTTAATATGAACATGTCTCCTACAACCCAGACAGATGATATCTTCGCCCACAAAGATCTTAAAAGTCCTCTGCATGTAGACGATTGGGATGATTGCCAGCATGTCAGTTGATTCCCTTCTCTTCAACACGACCTCTCTTCTAAGAGATGAAAGGTGTTTAAAAAGAGGTTCTCGGTGGGGAAAGGCAGGGGCCTGACGCTGAGGATCTCTCCAAATGGCGCCAGGGCTTTGGTGACCTCTTCATCCGGGATGAAGGCAAGTATTCCCGAAAGAATGTATTTCTTTGGGGGGTTGAATAGGGGCGTTGGGTAGATGTTGCCTCTGACTGCAAAGCCGTTGTTAATAAGCAGTTGGGCCTGTTCACCATTGGCAACCGACACAACGGCCTGGCCATTCATTTTTTCCAACCGAGTGGATGTTTTCAAGTCCAATGATTTTGGCCATTGAGGATAGGTGCTTCTCAGCACTGCACTCTGAGAGGGCGGTGAATTGGATGGTGGAGTTTATGTCTTTACTTCTTTTTTTCGTACGTTTCTTTTCGAGATTCTTCAAATTTTTTCCACTCTTGAGGCGTAAATTGTTTTCTTTGGGTATGCTGGTATGGTGAGTATGCTGGGTATGGTCTTGTTGTTTGTTTTTCTTTTGAGATGGTAATTCAGCGATTAATGGTTTTGATGTAAATGAGTTTTCTTCATGAGGGTGAGCGCCCAATGAGATCTCCGCAGCAGATGACGTGTTTAATGACGCAACGACCAACTTGGCCGTTGCCATGGTGATGAAAAACTTAAGTCTCGACTTGAGACTTAGGTATGTAAAACTGCCAAAGGCAAACTTTTAAATAAAGATAATGAACGATGAAATAAGGCACTCTAGATGAGAATTCAGAGATGATTCCGAAAATGATATTTAAAATTAGCAAAAGTCAATGAGAGCTGAAAGAATTGTGGAAAACGCGGAGCTCGTGCGACGCGTGGCCGCACGGTCGGCGTATGTATGTATGTATGTATGTAATATGGGTAATTTATGTATGGATATAATATATCAAATAAATGTATGTTATGTATGTATTTAATGTGGGTAATGTATGAAAATTAGAAACTGTTTTAGACGGGTAAGATTCCTTTTGAAATTAATCAATTTCAACTGTCCTTACTGCAATGGAAAAATTAAAAGGAGGGCCTGACTCATCAGTGGTGAGCCCTCTCAGCCGTGTCGCCAGTTTAATATATTTTTGCAGCCGAAGTGCTGGCGCCGTCCACCTCCAACAGCGCCCCACAGGCAGTGAAACCTATGGAGGTACCTGAGGCTCCCGCGGACCTTCGCCCTCCGGCCTCCCAGCCCGCCGGAGTAGTGCTTCAAGCCCTGCCAGCCTCCGCCGCCCCTCCTGGTCCTCTGCATGCACAGGGGACCCTTGTGCCGCCCTCCCCGTCTTCATCAGGGCGTAAGACGAGACCCGACCTTGAGGCCTACCTCAAGAGATATCCCGGTGTCTCATTTGCTGGGACGGACGCCCTTGGTCTTGGGCGGGAGGAGGTCCTGGACATCCTCTCCTCGAAGACCAAGGCGCACAAGCGCGGTCAACATCTAACACCTCCGCAGAGCAATGCTCTTGCCGGCCTAATAAACCAAATCCTCGACCTAAGGCCCGGAGGAAATAGCAATATTTATAAGGTCCTGCGACAGGTCCTGGTCAGAGCTGAGGACCGGTCAAGCCGCAGTGCCTCCTACATCCACACTGCCTGCGCTTCGACCATTTCATCCAACGCCGCTCACTTCCCCCAAGAAAAAACTGACACCTGCTATGATAACACCCCCGGCGCCCGCCCCGACGCAGATGGGGGAGGTCGTTCCGATGACGGAGGTAGAGCGATGTGTACCTCCTCTGCCTGCGCCTCAGCCTGCTGAGCCGGCGCCGCCCGCTCCCCAGGAGTCAACTCCAGCCACGACTACACCTCCGCTTCCACCACCTGCCCCGATGGAGGACGACGACGATCTGATGCCGGAGTTAGATAAAATCTTCAATGAAATGATCACTGACCCCGGCTTTGAGCCCCTGCTGGAGCCAGGGATTTCCCTGGATGCCGTCATGTTTGCGGTCTTATACCGCGAAGATAGATTGGATCTACTCGGGGATCTCTCACCTGAGCAGGGGAGTAACCTCGCGGGCTTCCTTGACGCTGCTTTCGAGCGAACTCGGAACAGCCATCCCACATTCGCAGGGGAATTCACAAGCTAAGGATAGCCTTGCCCTCCTGATCAATGTACATTGTTTGCCCTTTTGACTCCTCGTGAGTAATTGTTGACCAGCGGTCAATAAAAATTATTTAATTGTCAAAATTGTCAGTTTAATATATATGTATACATATATGTATGTATGTCTGTATTGTTTGTATGTAATGTATGTATGGAATGTATGTACGTAATGTATATAAGTAATGTACTAATGGAATGTCTGAAGAAAAATGTATGCATATATTCAATGTATAAAGGTAATATATGTTTGCGTTTTTGTATGTAATGTATGTATGTAATGAATGTTTGGAATGACAATGACAATGAAACAGACTTTATTGACCGTTCAGTCAATGGCTACACTCAAAGAGTCAATGGGAAAATATTTACAATTAATTAATTACAAATATCCTGACTCTGTCAGGAGCCCAGGCCTGAGCACGGACAGTTCCTGATGGAATTTTTTTAAATAGGGTGTCCTCAGGGAGGGTCTGGATCATAGGATGGCAAAGCAGCCCTGAACTCCGAAAGTCTCCTATGGATCAAGGGAGCCGAGTCCCGAGTGCGCTCGATGAGCCCATCTAAGAATTGGGCGACCATCTTCTTCTGCTGCCCTGAGAGCTCAGCGACCACGCACTCCCACATCTCAGGGTCTCGGACCACGTCCACGAATTCGTCCGCGTCGAACGCTCGGAGAATGGGCTCCAAGCCGGGACCATGGATCAGTTCATCTATTAAATCCACCAAGTCCGTCCAACAGTCCGGCTCCGAGTCGTCCTCCATACGGACAGAGGGGGGAGGCGGAGGTGTGGCCATGGCCGGTGTCGTCTTTTTCCCCTGGGAAGTGGGCGGTGTTGGCTCAGCGCGCCGAGGCGCAGGTAGTGGGGGTGCACAACGCTCTTCCTCCGTCATCGGAACGTCCTCCTCCATCTCCGTCGGGGCGGGCGGCGGGGGTGTTATCATAGCAGGTGTCAGTTTTGTCTTGTTGGAAGTGACTGCGGCTGGACCGGTCCTCAGCTCTGAAATGACCTGTCGCAGGACCTTATAAATGTTGCTACTTCCTCCGGGCCTTAAGTCGAGGATTTGGTTTATTAGGCCGGCAAGAGCATTGCTCTGCGGAGGGGTCAGATGGCGACCACGCTTATGTGCCTTGGTCTTTGAGGAGAGGAGGTCCAAGACCTCCTCCCGCCCGAGGCCAAGGGCGTCCGTCTGGGCAAAGGAGACGCATGGGTTCCTCTCTATGAACGTCACGAGGCTTTCTCTCGTTGATGTTTTTGGCGAGGATGTGGAGGATGTTGATGTCTCCTCGATGACAGACATCTCAATGTCCAGTGTAGGGACTGCAGGCTCGTGAATCCCAGGTGCCCGCAGGGACGGAACAGGGGTCACAGGTGGAGGGGCAGGAGGCGCCATCTCGGTAGGTACGGCTGGGGCCACTGGTGTAGATGGCCGAGGTGCTGCATGTGGGGTCAGAGCTCGGGCCGCAGGAGAAGCGCTGGGGGTCTCCATGGTTGGACTGGGTGACGCCGGAGGTGGAGGATGGGCAGATGGCTGCTGAGGCAGTCCAGGAGCGGCCACTGGTGGGACGCTGGTGGGAGAGGTTGGTGTGGCCGGTCCAGGAGCGGTGGCTCGCCCTGCAAGCAGGGGGCAGTTGGCCCTGCGATGTCCTTGGCCACGGCACCTGGAACACCTAATCCCGGAGGACAGGTATGCGGGCCAGGCCTCGCCCTTGATTGAGATGTCGAGGCGGGTGGGCAGCCTCTCGATGGTCATTCCCTCGCGGAGGATGATGAACGCCTCTCGGCGGCCATCGTTGTAGACGTATGGGCCAGCCTTCATCAGCTTGGGGGCGATAGATGTGACCCGCCCAAAAGATGAAAGGGCGCTGATGACGGCTGCATCCCCCACGAAGAAGGGGAGGTTGCCCACTGTAATTCGCTCCGCCCTCTTGCGGAACGGGAAGGCCCTGTGGAGGGTTCCCTCCACCTCGAGGCCCTCGTTGACGAGGCGCTCGGCCATGCCTCTGTTTGCCAGTCCCACCAGGAAGTGGCCGTTCATTTTGGTCACCTGGAAGACCTCCCTGGTGCTCCCGAACATTCGATCAATGGCCCTCAGGTAATGGTAGGGCTCAAGTTCAGTGCTGCGCTCTACGAAGACGCAGTGGTCTTCGGTTTGAAGACGCCTGCCGCGCCCTGGCCTCCGCGATATGCGCCCTAGTGGTCCTGACCTCCTCCGCCCGCGGTGCCCATCCCGTGGACGATCGTGGCCGGCGAGTGGCCCCTGCGCCTCTGGTGCCAGAGGAAGGTGCAGCCGCTGCAGGAGAACCCGGCGAGTTTCGGCGCCTTTTCTTACTCTTGACGACGGTGAAGTCGTCGTCCTCTCCAGGGCCTTGGTCCTCGGTGTAGTCCGCCCAGTTTCCCAGGACACGGGCAGCGCCATTAGATGACGTGGCTGCCGCCGAGCCGGTCGTGACGTCACCGCGCACGGCGGCCAGATTTGCATCATTAACGCCTGTCGGCGGATTTGCATAGCTTTGCTTTGCGCTTAGATTATTTGAAATATTCCTCTGCAGATCTTCATTCGCAGATGTTCGGAATGTATGTAATGTACATATGGAAGACCTTAATATTGTGGACGTGAACCTTTTCAATAAGCCACAAATAGAGGAAACTAATGATCATCTTGTAAATGAAGATGTACATGAAGATGACCTACAACCTTAAGTGTCAGCTTCAACATTGAGAAGATCTCAGAGATCAACCAAAAGAATACCTCCACAGAGATACAACCTTCACGCAAATATGCATCTATTAGAGAACCTCTCAATTGGAATAAATTAGAGAATCTTCCTTTAGACGATAAAAAAGAATAGGTAAAGGCTCCAGTGGAATAGATGAAATCTCTTATAGAAAATGATATGTGGACTTTGACTGATCTCCCGCCTGGACAGAAGCAATAAGATGTAAATGGATTTTTAGAGCTAAATACTATCAAGATGGAAATGTTGAAAGTTTATGGCAAGATTGGTTACTAGAGGTTTTGATCAAAAATATGGTGAAGATTACAACGAAACTTTTTCCTCTGTGGCAAAATTGACTACATTAAGAACTATGTTTTCTACCGCTGCATCTAAAAAATTAATCATTAGACATTATGACATTAAAACAGCCTTCCTATATGGGGGGTTGATGAAAGAGATATACATAGATTAACCAGAGGGATATATTCATATAGGTAAGGAAAATCTAGTTTGTAAACTTAACAAATCAATTTATGGGCTAAAACAATCAGTAAGATCCTGGTACCAGAAAATTAACAAAATTTTAAATTTTCTAGGATTTTCTCAAGCAAAGTCGGATCCCTGTCTTTATACAAATAGACAATTTGGAGAAATGATATATTTGTTCATATTTGTAGATGATTTTTGATTTGTTCAACCTCAAATGATTATATTAACGAGGTCAAGTCAAAGTTTTCTGAACATATTAAATTGAAAGATCTGGGTGATGCCACTCATTATCTAGGAATTCAGATAGAAAAAGATATTGATGGGAATATACTACTGCATTAAAAATTTAAAGTAGGATATTTAAATATAAAAGAAAATAGACATTCACCGTCAAATGAGAAATATAGAAAATTGATTGGTGAATTGTTGTATATCGCCAACTGTACCAGGCCCGACATCTCTTCTGCAATTGATATTTTGAGTAGAAGAGTAGTCGAACCTAATGAACATAATTGGAAAGCGCTTAAGAGAATTTTGGGGTACTTGAAAAGCACTTTGGACCTAGTATTGGTGTTTGAAACTTAATCTTCGGTTGAACTAACTGGATACACTGACGCAGATTGGGGTAATGAAAAGGAAAGAAAGTCTACTACAGGATATATTTATAAATTGGAAACTAATCTGATCACGTGGGTTAGCCAAAAACAAAACTCAGTTTCCCTTTCTTCGACTGAAGCAGAATATGTGGCAGCAGCAACAGCCGCTCAAGAAGCAATTTGGTTAGACTTGCTGATGTCAGATTTTGGATTTGAAATTGAAAAACCTATAATTTAAATTAAAATAATCAGAGTTGTATAAAATTACTCAATTCAGAAAAAGTAACTGCTAGAACAAAGCATATTGATCCCCCCAGCTGAACTATTTACCTACTTTATTTGGCTATCTTTCATGTCCATAATTTTAAAATATTTCCAAGTTGTAACCTGAAGAAGGGCATTCTTGCCTGAAAGCTTGTTTTTTACCATCAAAAGAAAATAACCACGTTTTTATCGCCTTCATTTCAAATATTGATATAAAGTTTCATATCATCAAGGACTTAATTTATAATAATTATTTTCTCTGAACTACTGTCACACTGAAAGGATGTTAGCAGATATCTTGACAAAGCCACTTCCTAAGAATAAATTTCAAGAGTTGAGACAAGAAATTGGACTCATCACCTACAGCCTTTGAGAAGGGGATTGCTGGAATATTACAGAGTAACAATGGCTATAGATGAGACTGAGTTTGAAAAGGAACTTGTATGTATATAATGTTTCATTGTTTTTGTTGTTTTCAGGTATGTCATAATTTGTATATAACTGGATGTAACCCCACCACAATATGTATGCAATGTATGATCTAAAGATTTTAATAAAAGCTAGGCTTAGCGAATCTGGGAGAAAGGCCATCAGAGAATAAACGATCATTAGCAGGTTTTCGTTATCCAGGAAGCAAAAGTTATTACCCAGGAACTCATAAAACTGAGTTCAAGAACCTGTTCTTCCGGGAGCATGTTAAAACAAGACAAAGGAATAGCTAAGATCCAATCAGAGTTCAGGAGTACTAGCTAAGATCCAATGAGAAGTCGCCACGGGAGGAGAATCCTCCAATGAGAGCGTTGAAGAGTTAACGAGTTAAATCTCGGACTCAAGTTAATCAGTTAGGAACTCGGCACCATCGCAACAAGTTGGAGCTCGCCACCATCTTTCTCAGCACCCAGATAAGTCCCATGTTCAATATGTGAACAGCCTAGCCTTAGTCAAAAACCCCAATAGTCTCACCCCTTTCTCCCTTGATCGCTGGCCTATTTCAATCCAATCCTGTGTCCTCGTTATTTTCCCCTGTGTGAATACCTTACTATTTCAGCAAAAACGACTGCGCCCACATCAACTACAGTAAGTCAACGTACTACTACAACAATCATCAATCACTCACTCAATCACTTAACCAATCACCAAAAAGCCTCGATATATTACAGTGAGTCGACAGGATAAAATGGAAAACGAACAAAACACAGAAGCGAAAATTAACGACAGCGTAATTGGAGAGGAGGATGCCAACGGCGGTGGCGAAGCTAGCCCTCTAGCGGGGGTTTTACTCCAGTTGGCCGCCCTGCTCGCCCAGACAAGGTCGTCTGACCGCACGGAAACGGAACTACCACCCTTCGATGGATCCTACAGCGCCCGCCAATTCTTCCAGTCTTACGACCGGAAGATGGACGACGCCCACGTGGACGCCCCGGATAAACTACTCCAGTTGCCAGGCTATCTGACACGCCAACCCCTGGAACTCTTCAGGAAACTCCGGTTGGCAACCCAGAGCTACTTCCAGGTGAAGCAGACCCTCACGGATCTCTACCCGAAATCCAGCGAGGCCTCCTTCGCAAAATACTTCGCCATGAAGCTTGCTGGTCAGGCAGACCTGGAGACGTATTACCGGGAGAAAACCGCTATGGGTTTACAACTGGGACTCCCACAGGAGGTGATCCTCGAGACGCTGACGGAGGGCTTGCCATTCTCCGACCAGCGCCTGGTACGCGTGGTACCTCCTGAGAGCCTGGGAGAGTGGTTCCGACTGGTACAGCGGATCCACGGGCCCAACGTACCAGCTGCACGACACCGCGAGGAACAACCGCCCACCATGTCGGGCCCATACACCAGCACACCCAGAAGAACAGGTACGTGGACTGCACCTGCTCCGCCGTCAAACTGTAAGTTCTGCGGCGCTCGTCATTGGCATAGCGAATGCCGATATATCAAACAAGCTCAAAATTCGAACGCACGGGCAGTGCAAACAGCCCCAACTCAACACGCGAGCGCACGGGCAGTGCAAACAGCCCCAACTCAACAGCACGCCAGGCGTCCAACACCCCCACAACACGCCCGAGACGCCCAAGATGCCCAAGCCTTTCGTCAATAAGGTAGGAAGGCATCAACCCTTTGTCGTCAACCAATTGACGATGAAACTCTCCCTAACCCCTGAACTGTCACCCCCTTTTTTAATTGATACAGGCGCAAGTTTGAACATAGTGTCCCATAATCTCTATAAAATTCTAAAAACTAACTTCCCTAAATTAAAATTTAAAAAAACAGTCTATAGACCTACAGGCCATAAACGTCTTGTACCCACAATAGGTAAAATGTCCTCCCCCTGACAATAGATAAACTAACTAAAAAAGAGAATTTCCATGTGGTGGAAGCACCTCTATTATTTGGAATTCTCGGAATAGACACCCTCCGAAAATTTAAAATAACCATAGACTTTAACAAAGGCACTATGTTCCAACTTGACGCCCCATTGTCTCCCACTACCTACTTTGCTCACCTAACCAATGAATGCACGTATTAGGAATGCCAAGCGGTGTCACAAAGGACTCACCATTGCACACAAACCTTCCGCACATGGCACCCAATGCGCGCATCCATTGGTCCAAAACCAATTGCCAACATACCAATCTAGTCACGCGCACGCACAACACAATTTTTTCACTAAGGCCAATTGCCTTTATTATATGCCCTCAATGCACAAAGCCACCACGGCTCCAATCCACAACGACAATGCACAAAATGTGTCCCTCCAAAAGGACAACACTCACACTAAAACACAACAAAACTCTTCCCCATACACATGCTACAATAGGACACACAGTCCTCACTATCCACCTCAAATCACCACACTTTTACAAAGATACAACCACATATTTACACAAACCAAATTCGGCGTACCATGCTTAAAAATCCCACAAGTAAGAATACCCACGAACTTCGGCAAAATCATCACCATACGTACATATCGTGTTCCGATATGCGACCAACAGGAAATCCGCAGTCTGGTCCAACAAATGCTGGACAATGGCATTATAGAGCAGTCGTTTTCACCTTTCTCTAGCCCAGTCACTCTCGTCACCAAGCGCGATAAGACCAAAAGGTTTTGCATTGACTATAGAAAGGTGAACGAACTTATCAGCTCTGATGTCCATCCACTCCCAAGGATCGAGGATATACTTGACCGTCTCGCACGGGCCAAGTATTTCTCCACGGTCGACATATCCTCCGCGTATTGGCAGGTCCCAATACACCCCGATTCTCGACCGCTGTTAGCATTTGCCACGCTCGAAGGGTTATATCAGCCCACTCGATTGCCTTTCGGATTGAAAACCAGCCCTCAGATTTACGAAAGAGCCATGAGTCAAATCCTACAACGGCACGTACTTGACTGTGTGGCACATTATTTTGATGACTTCATCATTCTCTCCAACACACTGGAGGAACATCAAAACCATCTGCGACAATTTTTCGCCTTTTGCGAGGTAGAAAAGTTACAACTTAACTTCGTAAAATGCGAATTTTTTAAAAGGTCCATAAATTTCCTAGGAAACACCATCAGTGCTGGTACTGCCACACGACTCACACGCAACACAGACATCATCCACGCCATCCAACAACCACACAACCGCAAAACATTACAATCCTTTCTAGGCGCTGTGAACGTCTATAACAAATTCATCCCGGACTACGCCCGCTTGCGGACGCCACTTAACAACCTTCTCAAAAAGGATGTCATGTGGGTCTGGGATGAAAAATGCCAAAAGGCGTTCACTAGTCTGAAAGAAAGCCTCAAAAAACACCCCATTTTACACCTTTACAAAGAAGGCCTGCCATGCCAGGTGTACTGTGACGCCTCCACCCTCGGTATAGCAGGCATCCTCAAACAGGTCCACCCTGATGGGAAAAAATACCCATTCCAGTATTTCAGCCGCTCCTTGCGTTCACACGAATGGAACTATTCCATATCTGAACTTGATTGCTTAGCAATCGTTGAGAGTGTGGAGAAGTTCCGCGTCTATTTGATGGGCAGAAAATTCACTATATTTTCTGACCATTACGCATTGCATTGGCTGAAAACGATCAATAACCCGTCAGGCAGATTATTTCGATGGAGTTTACGGCTGTCGAGTTACGAGTATGAGGTTCGCTACATAAAGGGAACACAATAATATGAGGCGGGCCTCCTATCCTGTAACCCGTTCTGTGGTTTCTTAGACGCCTCCCTTATTAAGAACCATCAGCCTTCCTCATGGGGAAATTCTGGCTTGACCATTGATCATAATGGACTGCATACCGTTTCCCGAAAGGGTGTAACTAAAATCATAATCCCAAAGAAACTCACCAACCAACTACTACAAACAGTACACACACAGAACAACCACCCAGGCATATCACAAATGACAAGACTCATCTCCGCTCAGTATTATTGGCAGGGCATGTCAAAAGACATTACACAGAAGGTTAAAACCTGCACAACCTGCCAGTTAACAAAACGTCCATTGGGACCCACTTACGGGGAATTAGGTCAACCGCCAGAAGCCAAAGGACCCTTTGACCTACTATCCCTCGACACCATAGCAGGGTTTGCCAAATATGGCAGTGCCAAGGTATACCTCCATGTCGTAGTCGACCATTTCTCGCGCTACACATGGACATTCCCGTCTAAATCCACCAGCATTACTACCTATCAACAGGTACTCAAGCGAGTATTACAGGATGGCTCTCCGAAACGCTTTTTTATGGATAGAGCCCCTGCATTCACTTCGCCGAAATTTAGGAGCTTCCTGCTTAACAGGAGTATCCACCTGTTACTCACCACCAGCAATAATCCACAAGCCAACGGTCTATGTGAACGCCTAAACGCCACCCTTACAGGAAAACTTAGGCTACTACATTTGGAGAATCCTAAGGTCGCATGGGCCAAGTTGGTCAAACGAGTTACCACTATATATAACAGTACCCCACACTCTGTCACCGGCTTTCCGCCCATCTACCTGATGTTTGGCGTTCTACCCCCAGAACTTTCTGACCACACCACACCTTATCCAGACATCGACAGAGCTAGGAAGATCGCACACACGAGGCCTCAAAACAAACACATACGAGATAAAAACACTTATGACCAACGACACAAACAACCACACTTCGAAATAGGTGATCTGGCGTTGGTTCAAATATATCATCACCCCAACACAGGGTAACTCGCCCCATATTTCACAGGACCATACACCATATTAGAGATCATCTCACCAAATGTGGTCCGTATCGATAGACCCAACCAACCTCTCCAAAGAGATACTGATACAGTCCATGTGAACAAACTTAAACTATACACAGAAAACATCCAATATATAACACCACCCGCCATTAAGATACACCATGTGCAACATGAAAACAATTACACGTTCCCATTTAGACACCTCACACCCGAACTCTTTCCAGCAGAGCTGTTGAAAATCAAACCGACAAACAGCGAGCCTTTCAACCATTTAGATCCTACCACTTTTACCAAAAACCGATTTACACAACACACCCCTAGTAACAACGGACGCGACATGATCCATCTGCAAATACATCCAATTTCAAGTTCGCCACAAACAATAGAAGTCCAACCCGATAATCATAAAATCCAATTCGTGGAGAAGACATGGGAGAAAATGTGCCAATATCCCATATTTCACTTAATATGTTTTATCTGTCTTCTAATTATGCCCTATAAACTCGCTTCATTTACAATAATAGTTTACATTGGAACATATACCCTACAACCCCCACAGCTTTACCAGTTACAGGAACAAGTCTTCCATATAGGAAGTTCCATCCTAAAGGCCATCTTCCATATAGGAAGTTCCGTCTATACATTTGTTACACTTTTATTGGATATCCTAAAAGCAGTCTTCCATATAGGCAGTGCAATTTTTGAATTTCTAACACTTGTCTGGGAAATAATGGAATAAAACTTCCAGAGAACAATTAGAGCGCCTCGACCAACTAATTAAAAGGGTCCAACGGGAGTAACAATCTAAATCAATTAGATGGCAGGAAGTTTCAAATTACACAAGAAGAGAATAGATTTAGAACACCCCCGAATCAATTAGGAAGCCGGAAGTATGATGGAGGCCATTTTCTTCCCGCGCGACAAAGACGCCGACATCTACATGTCACCAAATTGCAGCTTCGCTCAGGGAGGGTGGACAAATTTAGAAATCTCCACCGCACGCCCCCGACAATAATATTGAGGTCACCGTGTTCCCCCCTCCACATCCACCATTTTTAACGGTCTTGGATCCCCAGTTACAACAAGCTTAAATATCGACTCTTGCAAAAAACACAATATAATTATATTAATACATTTCCAGACATCCCAATGAATTTCACCGTAATCTATTCTTATTTTCTTCTTCCAAAAACGTACAAAACCTTCACATTTACCCGCACTAGACACAACACATAAAATTCATTTTTACATTTCCCACAAAAACTTATAACATGCCCAAACATCCCCAATGAATTGCCGACCAAATTCGATTCTTACTAACATTTCAAAACATTTTGGCAGCACATAAAAACAAGTAAATTAAATTTTATTGCCCTCTATCGTTAATATTTTACACAAATAAATTTACTGGCATTGCGTTTCTTTTTTAAATCTCTACAGACCAAGGTCTGTAGAGATTTAAAAAAGAAACGCATTGCCAGTAAATTTATTTGTGTAAAATAAAAACAAGTACACAACAATCACGACCAATGCACAACACGCAGATCTCAAGGTTAAATATGAACAAAAGCACGAACATTACTACTTAAAGGATAGAAAAAATTAGGTAGCAAAGCTTTCGAGCTTACGTTTCTTCCGAAAGGAATAAACAACAACTTTAGAAGGGTCGAGGACTTTCCTCGAACCCTGTATTCAAAGATCCGACTCCGGTTACGACTTCCCGATAAAAAAAAAAGTGGATATCGGGCGAGCATATCTTAAGTGCCCTTGGGAATTGCATAAAAATCCCTAGAACGCATTAAGGCTCGGGACATATTAACATAATACACTCGGCCTTGAGATCTCGAAAACAACACAACCACAAAAACAACATACACACATAAGGTTAATAAGATTCCCTGTCTCCTGTTTACATAATATAAAGCACAATTGGCAAAGATTATGTTTCTACCCATGAGTCGCACGGGAAAGACAAAAAATCTACGAGGCAAATAAATAGAGCTGATTGCGCCACGTGACCTAGATACTGGCATGTAATTTTATCACAAAGAGAGTTTGTGAACCTCTCGCTCTACATTTTACTTATCCCATTCATTTACATTTTTTGTATTTTTAAAATCAGAATTCTTAATCAAATTTACCATTATTCTTAATCAAATTTTCCATTTATCCTAATCAAATACTTATCATTTATCTTAATCAAATATTTACCATTTATATAACAACTTCTTTTTATTTTGTTAATAAACCCATTACTTTCAACCACTAAACAAATTTTTCTCAACGAAAACTCACTGGTTTTCTCTTAATATTAGATTTTTTTTTTATTTCCTAAAAAGCGTTTTTCTTTTTTTCAACCATGCACCAAAGCATCCACTTTAATTTCTAACAACAAATTTTTATTTTTGATTTCTCAAAAGTCCTAATAGAATATTGTTTAGGCGCCCTTTTTTTTTCAACTATGCACCAAAGCATTCACTTTGATTTCTCACAACAAATTCTATTTTTGATTTCTCAAAAGCTCCAATAGAAAAATATTCCCTCGATTTTTGTTCCCCATCTCGAGTAGAATATTGTTTAGGCACCTTTTTCTTTTTTTCTTTTTTTCAACTATGCACCAAAGCATTCACTTTGATTTCTCACAACAAATTCTATTTTTGATTTCTCAAAAGCCCCAATAGAAAAATATTTCCTCGATTTTTGTTCCCCATCTCGAGTAGAATATTGTTTAGGCACCTTTTTCTTTTTTTTTTTTCACTATGCACCAAGGCATTCACTTTCATTTCTCCCAACTTATTTTAATTTTGATTTCTCAAAAGCCCTAATAGAAAAAATTCCCTCGATTTTTGTTTCCCATCTCGAGTAGAATATTGTTTAGGCACCTTTTTCTTTTTTTTTCTCACTATGCAACAAGGCATTCACTTTGATTTCTCCCAACTTATTTTAATTTTGATTCCTCAAAAGCCCTAATAGAAAAAATTCCCTCGATTTTTGTTCCCCATCTCGAGTTGAATAGTATTTAGGCACCTTTTGCTTTTGTTTTTCCAACAGTCTACCATAGCATTCATTTTGATTTCTTATAATTAAATATTTTGATTTCTCTTACTTATATTCAACCAATATCTCATCAACCCTATTCTCCTTTATCTTTTATGTCACCACCAATGCTTGTATATAGCCTCTCAGTAACCATAATTAATTTTCCCACAAAATTATTTTTTTTCCTTACAGAATTCACTTCAGGTTACCCCTTCTTGAATTCTTCACATGTAGGGGGCGCAACTGTCATAATTTATATATAACTGGATGTAACCCCACCACAATATGTATGCAATGTATGATCTAAAGATTTTAATAAAAGCTAGGCTTAGCGAATCTGGGAGAAAGGCCATCAGAGAAGAAACGATCATTAGCAGGTTTTCGTTATCCAGGAAGCAAAAGTTATTACCCAGGAACTCATAAAACTGAGTTCAAGAACCTCTTCTTCCGGGAGCATGTTAAAACAAGACAAAGGAATAGCTAAGATCCAATCAGAGTTCAGGAATACTAGCTAAGATCCAATGAGAAGTCGCCACGGGAGGAGAATCCTCCAATGAGAGCATTGAAGAGTTAACGAGTTAAATCTCGGACTCAAGTTGATCAGTTAGGAACTCGGCACCATCGCAACAAGTTGGAGCTCGCCACCATCTTTCTCAGCACCCAGATAAGTCCCATGTTCAATATGTGAACAGTCTAGCCTTAGTCAAGAACCCTAATAGTCTCACCTCTTTCTCCCTTGATCGCTGGCCTATTTCAATCCAATCCTGTGTCCTCGTTATTTTCCCCTGTGTGAATACCTTACTATTTCAGCAAAAACGACTGCGTCCACATCAATTAGAGTAAGTCAACGTACTACTACAACAATCATCAATCACTCACTCAATCACTTAACCAATCACCAAAAAGCCTCGATATATTACACATATATACCAATATTTGTTTTGTATAATTGCTTAAATAATATGCAGAGTTAAATTGGTTATGGATTCATCTTTCTAACTTACTTTTATTAAATAACAATAAATACATTTGTAGGTGGAAAGGACAATTCTATCGCAGCCTGGCAAATATTTAACCAAACCCAGAGAGGAAGGTAGATATTTTAGCCAGTTCAAGAATTAGAAACTCGCGAGACGCGCGAGGTACGACTGGTCAAGTTCGCGGTGTTCTAACGCGTATCAGTTCTAATTAGATGAGGTTATCAAAACAGAGTCGTACTGGAAAACCTGTTATGGACGTTGAATAGGGTGTATTTTCTCAACCTTTTATACGCCTTTTAAAAATGCGCGGTAATGAGACTCTTAATGTCGTGTTGCCACGCTGATTCGCTACAAAGATAATTATTCATGTTCATTGAAGAGACGGGGTCGCTAGTCTAAATGTAGTCATTAAAGGAGTGCAATGGGTGAACTGCTGATTGAAACAAAGGCGTAGTCGCTCACATAATCTGGTCCTTTTTATCATTAATATCCCTAGCACACATGGTACCAGCAATGATAATCATGGTGCGTAGAAGTTGGCGACTGCTTTTAATGTGAGTGCACCACATGTGAAAAGCAGTTCGACTTTTCACTTGCAAATGTGCCAGAGCTCTGTTTGGTTAATTGCACTTCCTATGGCGTGGCCATTTGCAAAAATCGGGGGTCATTAAAAAAAAATTTAAATTTAAAACAGTGCCCAATTCTGGATTCGATCCCGGGTTTTATCTGTCGAAAACCAACTGTTCAGAACAACTTTCCACCAACCCTCTAACTTGGTCTTAAAATGTAGTATAAACATTCGATTACCCTAGCCACGACCAAGGATCGAATCACGCATTGTTTATTTTTGCTTTCGTTCTTTTTTTTTTCTTTTTCAATGGCGTCCGATTCTTGCAAAAGTATATCCCAAACAGAGAGTGCGAGTAACCAAACGGGGCTCTGTACACTTGTAAGTGAAAAAGTAGAACTGTTTGTGCGGCCAATAATTAACTACCATCTTTATCATGGCCTGTACCAATGTGTACTTGAGGCGTATTGTCCCAATTTAATTAAAAAAAAATAGAAATTAGGAAGATTTTAAACTCAGGGTTGGAACACCAAAATTGTATTCTAAAGGATTTTGTTTTTTTTATATTTCAAATAGAAAATTTAGAATTTTTTAACCAAATATTTTTTGTATCTTTTTGTTAATTTTAAATATATATTTTATATATTTCTAATATATTTTCAATTTACCTTAAATATTCGGTTTTATCTTACTTTATAAAATCAACAGAATACAAATATACCTATAATTTGATTCATAGGTCTTTTTTTTTTTGGCGCAAAAATAAATTATAGGTGAATTTTAGGCAAATATTTTAAAAATGTATTCAATTGTTTTAAAAATAGAATATTTTATTTTTAAAATTTGAAATATAAATAATAATATATTAATATACTTAATACATATTTTTAAATATATTGTATTCATTCAAAACTTTTATCACATACTTTTTTAAGCATGTTGCTCGCTGTTTATGATCAGATCGAAAGGACAATAATGCTGCGCTCTGTTTGCATATTTATTTTCCATAAATATTCGTTTCCATCTTACTTTATAAAATCAACAGAATACAAAACACCTATAATTTGATTCAAATGTCGTTTTCTTGCGTAAAAATAAATTATAGGTAAATTTTAGGCAAATATTTTTAAATGTTAGGCGAAGCGCGCCGGATTTTTAAATGTATTCTTATCGTTTTAAAAATAGCATAATATTCTATTTTTCAAAATTCAAAAGTAAATATAAATATATTAATATAATACTCCATACCTATATTTAAATATATATATGGTAATTTAAACCAGCAACCTTATATTCTATAATACTTGAAACAATATTTTCATGTTGTATAATAGAAACACATCTGTAAATGATTATACGCATGATTGACATGTGTCATTACATTATCATATGTAATGTACTTTGTACAAACTGAGGATAAATGAATAAAACTCTATAATAGATTAAGAGTCGAGCTAAAGCAAGAGATTGAGATGGAAGTCCAACAACATCTAAAGATAGGAAACTGCCAGGGCGGCGCCAGTTTACAATATTGCTTCCGATCCACACTCTTGTTGCATCCGCTGAAATTTAATACTTCCTCTTTCGGCAAAGATATATAAGACCTCCGCCCTAGCCGACAAGATAATCACTTCACCATCAGCGGGAGCCCTCGTCACTTCATCTTCTGATGCTCGACCATGCCGTAGATCAGTAAGAAAAACTTCTTGTCTCTACATCTTTCGCTTCTAGCTCGACTCCTATCTGTTCACGGAACTTTCCTAATACAACTGTGTCTCTTCGTGTTTTTGTGTGGACATTCCCAAGCTTTCCACTCTGCCTCGACCACGACTGCCTGTACTCTGTGAGAACTGTTAAAGGTCTTCCAAGGTGCAGAGAGGTACTGGAAAACTCTCCACGCTCTGACTGTCCCTCTCGGTTACTACAGGTTTGCCCCTCTCGGTTACCACACACAGCGAGAGACCCTCGGTTACCACATATATTAATTTCAATTTCTAAAAATATTATTTTTTAAAAATATTGTCACAGTAGAGAAGACAAGTATTTAAAAGCAAAATTAAAAATAATTTATTAATTAATTAAACTTATATATTTCAAAATGTGTCAAATAATTTTTCAAGTGGTAATATACAAGCATGGTAAGGGGTGATGACTATGCAAATATTTACGCGATGATAAGCAACAGATATTTCAAAAATGATTAATCTATGACATTTCCATCTTCCTAGATGAACAGCGTCCCGCTGTAATTATCACTAGAACAGATCAGCTTGGTTCTTAGGGTCATGATAGGGTTTCATTCTCAGTACATGGACCAGATCTCTTGTATGGCGTCTCCTGGTTTGTTGGTCCGCAGGTTCAACTTCGAGTCAGAGAGTTTCTGAGTAATCCTATATGTTCCGAAGTACCTTTCCATCAGTTTTTCTGAGAGTCCCACCTTTATTATCGGGATGAAAATCCATACCAGGTCACCGACGTTGTAATCCATTGCCTCGTGCTTTGAATCATATCTGGCCTTGTCCTTTTCTTGGGCTTCAAGTTTTCTAATCTTGCCAGCAGCCTATTCTCTTCGACTCGCGAGACAATCTTCTGACTGTATTCCTCTTGGAGATCTTCATGCGGATTTGGAAAAAGAGTGTCTACAATCGTTTCGGCTTTGCGTCCATGGATCAATTTAAAAGGGGTAAAACCTGTCTATCTTGTTTTGTGGTGTTGTAGGCGAACGTGACCTAGGGCAGGATTACGTCCCATTACTTCTGTTCGACACTTACAAACATAGCCATCATGTTGGCTAAGGTTTTGTTTAACCTCTCTGTACGTCCATTCGTCTCGGGATGATACGCTGTCGTGAACCGATGTATCGACGAGCATTGATTGGTGAATTCGGCAAACAACCTGGATTGGAATACTCGTCCTGGTCCGTGATGATTTTTCTGGGGGCTCCGTACTTAAGAACAACATCTTCCATTAAGAACTTGGCTGCTTCTTTTGCTTCCCCTGTGGGTAAGGCTTTAGTAACGGCAAATCGAGTAAGATAGTCAGTACAGACTATGATCCGTTTATTACGATCAAAGGATTTCGGTAATCTCCCAAGAAGATCTATTGCGATTCTTCGGAATGGGAAGGTTGCAGGAGGAATGGGTTTGAGCAATCCAGGCGGTTTGTGGTTTGTCGGTTTTCTTCTTTGGCATTCTTTGCAATGTGCACATACTTTTGTATATCCTTGAGAAATCCTGCCAAAGTATTTGTCTCTAACCCTCTCATAAGTTTTAGAAAATCCTAGGTGTCTCTCTGTAGGAGCGTCGTGTAGGCTTCTCGATAGTTTCAATCGTAGGTGTTTGGGGGTGACGAGGAGATGTGGGTTTCCCAGAGGGTCGAAGATCCTTTTGTACAAGGTTCCTTTCACCAGTTCATATCCTCTTGGTTCGTCTCCTATTTCTTCTATTTATTTTATCAATTTTCTAATTCTAGGATCATTTCTCTGTTCAGTATCAAAGCAGTTCAGAGCAGTTATTGATGGTACATCATCATCTTCTTCTTCTTCCTCTGCTTCTTCTTCTTCCGATTTTCTCTCGAGAGGACTTCGGGAGAGACAGTCCGCGTCTTGGTGCTTACGCCCGCTTTTATAAGCTAACGTAACGTCGTATGCTTGGAGTTTAATGGCTCACCTCGCCAGTCCTCCTGTCGGGTCTTGCAAATTAGATAACCAGCAAAAAGCGTGGTGATCCGTAATGATGACGTACTCGTGACCAAAGAGGTAGGGGCGGAATTTGTTTATTGCCCATATCACGGGCAAACATTCTCTTTCTGTAGTGGAGTAATTCTTCTCTGCCTTTGTTAGGGTTCTTGAGGCGTAACCCACTGGTCGCTCTTTCCCGTCATGGACCTGAGCGAGGACTGCTCCGATACCATAACCGCTGGCGTCAATATGAAGCTGGGTTGGCAGGTGTTCTTCAAAATGAGCTAAGACAGGTTCAGATATTAGGGCCCTTTTCGGTGATTAAAAAGCTTCTTGTTCTTCTAAGTTCCAAGAGAATTTCTTGACCTTTTTGAGAATTTCATGGAGAGGGGCAGCTTTATCGGTGAAGTGTTCAATAATCGGCGAAAGTACGAACAAATGTCGATGTAACTCCTCACCTCAGTGATAGATCGTGGGGTCGGAAACTTGGTGATAGCTTCTATCTTTTCAGGGTCGAGATAGATGCCGTTGCCATCGGCGAGATGTACAAACACTCTTATTCGTTTGGTTCCAAAAATACACTTTTTCGAATTGAGGCTCAAATCTGCATATCTAAGGCATTGTGATATGATTTTGAGTCGGCGCAAGTGTTCGTCAAACATTTTGGAGAAAACTACAATGTCGTCTAGATAGAATTAGGCACTGCGTCCACCTCAATCCCCTTAAGATTTTGTCCATCAAACGCTCAAATGTTGCAGGGCGTTGCACAGGCCGGAGGGCATCACGAGAAATTCAAATAAACCATCTGGAGTTATGAAGCCGGTTTTCTCTCTATATCTGCCAATATCCAGAGCGTTGGTCCATTGACGAGTAAAATTGGGCACCTTTTAAAGAATCAAGAGTATCGTCAATTCGATGGAGTGATAAACGTCTTTTTTAGCTATCTTGTTCAATCGCCTGTAATCAACGCAGAAGCGCCGTCTTTCGTCTTTACCAAAATAACAGGCGATGACCAAGGGCTTTCTGAGTGGCGTATTATCCCGGCATCTGACATCTTGTCCATTTCCTGTGGGATTGCTTGTCGTTCTGTTGAGGAAACTCGTTAGGGCCTGTGTTTAATTGGTCGATGGTCTCCCGTTTCAATGTTATGCTTTTTAGAGGCGTCTGTCTTACTGTATCTCTATTGGTATTGAATAACTTATCAAATTGTTTCAAGATTGATATGACTTTAGAATGTTGATCTGCTGATAAGTCGTTACTAATCAAATTCTGTAAAAATGCAACGTCACCCTTATTGTCATTCTTGGGACTAATATCTCGCGCCAAATTTTCTTCGGGATCAGAGCGCTCCGACATAGCAGTCAAGTGATTTTCGCCAAAAACTTGTATTCTCCCTAGAAACATTTCTTTAAAATAAATTTGTGCTATTGGGCTAGAGTTTGCAATCCGAAGCTGTCCCTTATTGTTATTGGTCGTAAAAAGTGTATAGGGAACTGATAGTTCTTTTTTTAATATTGCGAATTTTGAAGATTCAAAAAGTACCTTGTTTCGTCAATTGAGTTCTGAGCTCATCACATTTATTTGTTTGATAGATTCGGCTGAAATGATTGTTTTCAAAGGCCAGGATTCTATCCTCGGTCGCTAACGAATTCAAATCGTCTTTAGCTTCTTTAATCCTGATTTCGGCATGTCCACAATCGATCACGGCATTTGTTGCTTCCAAAAAATCCCATCCGAGTATGATGCTGAGGTTGCTACTGGTAGATACGATAAATTCAAGCGGTTGTCTCAACCCATTTATGCTCAAACTTATTGTGCATCGACCCAGAGACGTAACCCTTTTGCCATCGGCGACTCTAAGGGTTATTCCTTCATCCTTGAACATCGGCTTTTTCAAGTGTCGTCTTAAACCGTTCGAGATAACAGTGAATGAGGCTCCCGAGTCGACAAAGGCAGAAAATGCAACTTCACCTATAATTATTTAAACGAATTGTGTTCTAATCTGGTGTCTGTCGTCGATGGAGGGTTTTTAACACCCGCGGCTACCCCTCGAAAGAAGACGCGACGCTTAGTTTTTTTTTTTTTTTTCTAGATTGTAGCGACGTGGGGATTGGCTTGTATGGCGGCCTGGACTGTGGACTGGCGTCTTGGGGATCTTTCTCTGTTTGGGTATAGCGATTGTCGGCGGTAGTTCGGAGATCTTGAAGAATGTTCCTCATTGAATTGAGTAGTTTTACGGGTCTGTATGTGTACCTTTTAGGTCTTTCTAATTCATATTGGTCTACTGGATGGCGATTTCTACAGTTGCGTTTGACATGGCCTGGGCGGCCACAATGAAAGCAGATTAGCATGTTTTCTTGGGTCCTCCATTGGTCTGTTCATATTTGGCTTGGCGTCTGGTTGAACGATTTCTCTTGGTCAGGGTACCGTTGTCTAGGTGTCCGGGTGAATACCCTTGTTTGGGTTTTGTACTGGGGTTGTGGTCTTTGAACCGGATTAGAAATCGCGGCTGGATTTTTTCTGATTTCTTCTCTGATAATTGTCTCGAGAGGAGAGGGTTCTGGAGCGGTTGGTGCGGCGTTTGATGCACGACGGACTTCTTCGCGGACTATCCGTCTGATTAAGTCCTCCGTCGTTTCGGACTCTACTAGGTCGATCGAAGCAACGTTGGCTAGTTTTTGGAACACTATGCGCTTGTTCACACATTGTTTGTCTGGGTTTTCGATTTTTCTGCACTACCTAATAAAATCTTCAGTGGCGTCTATTTCCAAAACGACAATTGATATATAAATATCCTCCGATATATCTTTCAATAAAGGCGCAACTTTCTCGCTTTCGCTGATTTTGGGGTCGATTTGCTCGCAAAACTTGATGACTTCTTGAATGTTGATGTCACAAAGCTCGCTTTTTTCCTGGCTCGGGATTTTAATTTTTGAATCAAGGTTTCTTTTTGGTTGGTGTGATGACCGAAAGTCAGAGAGAACATTGTCTCAAACGAATCCCACGAGTTTACCTGTTCCTCGATATTCTCAAACCAGCTTCTTGCTGTTCCCGAAAGGAAAGAATAAACGTTCGCAAGGCACATTGTGTTGTCCCAGTGGTTATACCAAGCGACCCGATGAAATTCCTCTAGCCATTTTTCGGGATTTTGACCAGGTTCTCCAGAAAAAACAGCGGGGTGTCTAAAGGGTTGAAAAATTTGCTCACCTTTGGGGATTTGAATAGCTTGCTCTTTTTATTTTTTTTCTTCTAAACGTTCTAGTCTTTGGAATCTATGGCTTCTTCTGTGTGACGGCTTGGGCAACGTAGGGATGATCCAGTTTAATCTCCACCAAATGTCACGGTAGTGAAAACAAGTATTTCAAAAGCTTAATTAAAAATAATTTATTAATTAATTAAACTTATATATTGAAAAATGTGGCAAAGAATTTTTCAAGTGGTAATTTACAAGAAAGGTGATGACTATGCAAATATTTACGCGATGATAAACAACAGATTATTCAAAGATAAGTAATCTGTGAAAATATATTTAAAATGTTTTAGCAGCACTGTTGTAGTTGTTTAAATTTCGTTTATATATTTTCAAATCGTTTTTTTTTTTTCAAATATTAGTTTTGAAATAAATATATGATGTTATATTAACTATTTTATAGTTATAATATATCGATACCTTCAAAAATATTATTTTTAATTCGTTTTTATTTTTCAAGTTGAAGGCGATTATTTATTCGCGTATTTGATAAATTTAAACGACATTTTAATGTATTAATTTCGATTTACTTTGAAGTTTTATTCATCTAAAAAATAAGAAAATCAATTTTTATTTTTAATTTTTCAATCGCCGATAAAAACATTTTAAAGCCTTTTTATAAAAATTCAATTTCAAGTTGAAAGTATTTTCGAATTTTGCCATCTGGTTAAATAATTTATGCATTTTTATAAAGTTGATGTGAATCTCTGGCTCAAGATCAACCGTTGAATTTGCGGCGCAAAAGCTTTTTAAAAACACAGATAAGTATTTGGAGCTGTTTTGCCATATGATGAACTCCCGATTAATTAATAACAATATGCCTTTGATCGAATTACTTTATTGCTCTACCAACATCGCAGCGGCTCAATTTGGCAAATTTTCATCGGGCCAAATTTTTCAAGACAACGATTTAAGACCAAGAAATAACAACAGAGATGAAGCTATTTGTAAACCATATTTGTTTCACGATTCCGATAGCGAAATATCGCCACCGATGAATAGAAGAATTGACTTGGGCACCAAATTATTTTTCCATTTGGCTATTCTAATAATAGCGCTGTAGCGAAAACCAATCTTTGTGATTATTACAACGTATTCTATCAATTTTTATTGGACGATATATTACCAGAGGTCTCATTTTTATAGCTCGAATAATATTCGCAAATTGATTAATTCAAATGTTTTTACCTTCCGTGTTAAAATATCAGGGCTGATTGAAAATGAGAGTAGGATATATTTACCTTCTAAGAAGCTAACAATAACTCTTTTTCTGTGCTGATATGTGCTACACTAAAATGCGGTAAAATATTTGAAAGTATATGACATCCAAGCAAGAACTTTACATTATCGAGAGACGATTGGATTATGATATTCATATTATAACACTAGACGAATGACCCGGGCAACGCCCGTGTTTTACCCGATTGAATGTTTTTTTCAAATACTATTTGTTACAATTATAAATTGGAGCCGTGGATGTCACTTTTGTGAAACGTCCCGCTCCAAACTTTACATGTACATTAGGTCAGCTGGTATTACCCCTCATTTTCACCGCTAGAGGCGCGATCGAATTGACTTTTGTAAATATACATAATTATAAAGATAGAAGCTTCTATAGAAGATAATGATCATAATGATGATGCGCGCGCATCCGTGACAGCGATGAGAAATTGAGGAAAGACGGTCGTGACTATATATTAAAGCCGAATGACCCGGGCAACGCCCGTGTTTTACCCGATTGAATGTTTTTATTCAAATACTATTTGTTACTATTATAAATTGGAGCCGTGAATGTCACTCTTGTGAACGTCCCGCTCCAAACTTTACATGTACATTAGGTCAGCTGGTATTACCCCTCATTTTCACAGCTAGAGGCGCGAGCGAATTGACTTTTTGTAAATATACATAATTATAAAGATAGAAGCTTCTATAGAAGATAATGATCATAATGATGATGCGCGCGCATCCGTGACAGCGATGAGGAATTGAGGAAAGACGGTCGTGACTATATATTAAAGTCGAATGACCCGGGCAACACCCGTGTTTTACCCGATTGAATGTTTTTATTAAAATACTATTTGTTACAATTATAAATTGGAGCCGTGGATGTCACTCTTGTGAACGTCCCGCTCCAATCTTTGCATGTACATTAGATCAGCTGGTATTACCCCTCATTTTCACAGCTAGAGGCGCGAGCGAATTGACTTTTGTAAATATACATAATTATAAAGATAGAAGCTTCTATAGAAGATAATGATCATAATGATGATGCGCGCGCATCTGTGACAGCGATGAGGAATTGAGAAAAGACGGTCGTGACTATATATTAATAATAAAATAATAATAATAATATAATAATAATAATTATTATTATTATCATTAGATAATGATAATGATCATAATGATGATGCGCGCGCATCCGTGACATGAGGAATTGAGGAATTAAGGAAAGACGGTCGTGACTATATATGTTGATAATCCAAATTGTACCTTATCATGGATGTGGTCTTATTACCTTGTGCTTAAAATCTATAATCCAAACTGTACCTTATCATGGATGTGGTCTTATTACCTTGTGTTTATATTCTACAACGCCCAGGGTTTACCCGATTAAATGCTTTTATTCAAATATTATTCGTTACAATTATAAATTGGCGCCGTGGATGTCATTCTTGTATAATATATAAATGAGTTTTATAAATTGTAAAAAAAAAAATGCATCGGCCGGGAATCGAACCCGGGGCGCCCGCGCGGCAGGCGAGCATTCTACCACTGAACCAAAAGCAAACGGTGACAGAATTAAGAACGCATGACGATGATAACTGTATATTATCCGTGACAGAGGCCACGACAGACGGTCGTGACTATATATATTAATTTGAAAAAAAAAACGAATCAACTGTGAGAGCCAATATAAAGAAAGTGTTTGCCCACTCTTCGCTTGGAATATTGGTCCCAGTAAAATCAAAAATATGTCGCTGCCTACAATATAAAGCGCTGATTCAAGCAAGGAACACGAGTTTTGTTTGTATAACATACAATAAGAATTGAAATATATAAGTGCATATGAAAAAATGAAAGAAAAAAAATGAAAGATAAAATATTTTGGCTTTAAATACCCATTTCTTGGGTTTTCAAGAAGCCTCTGGGACCAAAAAATATTTTTGGTCGCAGTGGTACAGCCTACTCCACGCCAACGAGCTCCAAAAGTGCGAAACGTGTTCGTGGATGGCTTTTCCTAATATATCAAGATATTGGGTTGGCCAAATATCAGGGAACAGGCAAAATCAATGTTTAGTTTATTCCTGTTCCACCAGATGGTGCTCTGCCTTCTGTAATGCACGTGTGCTCCTGGTCAGGATATGCCATTTTAATAAGTGCATATATGTCGCACGAAGGCTGCAAAATCTGGTCCTCGCGTCGTAACCTCCATATCGAGCCCAGGGTCTGGGCATTAGTCTGGTGGAATTATTCTGAGCGGAACAATAAGGTTGCAGAGAAAATAAAAATCCCACTCTTTAATTGGGAGCCTGTTGGGTTTCTGGAATGGATAAGGGCTGAAATTTTATTGTCCTTCACAGTTCCCCACGGAGATATATCTAAGAGGTCCAAATCGCCAGAGCTGCTATTGCTTGATATTTACTACTCTATCCACACAAAAAAAGCTTTGAATAAAGACTTATCTTAGACCTTTAAACTGTTGATTTTTTTAATTCAACCTTTGAAAGGCTTAAAGATAAAAATTTATTCGAAACTTTTATAACATACTCTTTTGTAAACATGTGGCTCGCTGTTTATGATTAGATCGAAAGGTCAATATTGCTCTGTTTGCACTTTCGATATTTCTTTTCGATAGAAACCAACCACACAATAAATAATCGAAAGCCCAATAAATTATTTTTCCTTTGGCGATTTCGATATGTTCATCTTTGTCGTTATTTCTACACCATACAATTAGTTTGGATCAATAGGGTTTATATAGGGATTAATTTTCAAAATATTTTCAAAAAGAGGTATAATTGGGGGGGGGGCAGACCTACTCTGTTTACTCAAAAAGCTGGAGAACTAAAAAAAAAAGACATAAGAGTTTGTATAAAAATGCAGTGTGCGTTTGTGCCTTAACAAAAGTTAGCCTAATGGAAAAGAGTAACAAGAGGTGGGACTCGCTTCGCCTAACCGCCATCAGAAGGACCTTTCTCGCCTATAGCCATTTGAACTCCCTTCTTCAGCCCACCTGCATCTCCCTCTCGCCCTCAACCTTCCAACGAATTAAGGTGCCTAAAGGCACAAGATTGACGCGGTAACCCCCATGATGCTGGAGTGTTACTGCTGTTTAAGTCCCCTGTGAAAACCTCCAGCGACTCGAAGAAATACTGTCAAATGGGACCAGGAACTGAGTCCGCATCCTTGGGTACGAGTATAAGTAATGGAAGCACACAGCTTTAGCAAGAGTCCTGCCAGAGTCTCTAAAAGGTACCCGCGCTAGCTCCATTCCTCATATTATCTCAAGTCAAAGGCAGTTTTGGGGTGTACTAGACCTAAATTCATATGTAGGTGAAAGGAAAATTCTATCGCAGCCTGACAAATATTCAACTAAACGCAGAGAGGAGGTCGAGAAATTAGCCAGTTCAAGAATTATAAACTCTCGAGATGCGTTAGTACAACTGGTCAAGTTCGTGAAAACTTTGACATTAAAGTTAGAGCCAATTTTAATAAATCGATCAGGTGCTCAAAATGTAACATGGCTCATGACTTTGGAAAGTGCCCTGCCTATGGAAAAGAATGTTACAAGTGCAGACAGCCAAACCACTTTGCAAATTGCTGCAAAAATAGAGCAATTTGGTGTATACAAGAAATTGAGGAAGAAAAAGATAACCTACTGATTGTAGACTCAATCATGGTCGGCCAAGTGTTAAGGAAACCGTGGAAGGAACTAATTTACATACAAGGACATCCTGTTGATATTAAACTTGATACAGGAGCAGATGTAAATATTCTGCCGGATAGTCTAATTAAAGAATGGCCTAATATGCCATTGCTGGAAACAGCTGATTGCAAAATATATACTTATACAGGGCAACAAATCCCAGTAGTAGGAAAATGCCTGCTAGATTATAAGACGAAATACGCTTGCAGAAAAGTTGCATTTTTAATTGTTAACAACTCAGCAGTTCCTATACTAGGTCTGGATGAGTGTGTGAAATTAAATTTAGTAAAAAGAGTGGAAACAATAAGTGATATCAGCGTTACTCTTACAGGACTCTTGGATGAATATAAAGATGTTTTCAAAGGAAATGGCCATTTGAGTTATATGTATGACATTAAAATATCGGATAAGGCGGAGCCTAAAATAAGTCCAGCCAGAAGACTACCAAGAGCATTGCTTCAACCAGTAAAGGAAGAACTGTTTAAAATGGAAGAAGACGGGATTATCGAAAAAATAGAAGAACCAACGGTATGGGCGCACCCAATGGTAGTGGTAAAGAAACCTTCGGGCAAATATCGGATATGTATTGACCCAAGGGAACTGAATAAATGGGTCTTGAGGGAGCATTACACCTTACCTGCACCTGAAAAAGTGCGAAACGTGTTCGTGGATGGCTTTTCCTAATATATCAAGATATTGGGTTGGCCAAATATCAGGGAACAGGCAAAATCAATGTTTAGTTTATTCCTGTTCCACCAGATGGTGCTCTTGTATATATACAAGGTTGGGTTAAAAGATAATGCACAAACATCAATAATTATTTTATTTGACAAACCATGAAGATGAAACTTTGTATATATGAATACCTAATTATTAGATATATATCAGCATCATTCAATATATCCACCTTCCCTCTGCACACATTTGGTCCAGCGTTCTTTACTCACAAAAGAACTTTGGTAAAATGCTACATCTTGTTTTCTGAACCACCGTCGAACTTATGGAGTAACATTTCATCATTTTCAAATGTTATACCGCGTAGCGAATTCTTTAATTTAACAAACAGGTAGAAGTCGGAAGGAGCAAGTTCAGGACTGTAAACTGGGTGAGACATCAATGTCCACCCATATCTGGAAATTTGAGCCAATGTCTTTTTCGCGGTGTGAGGTCTTGCATTTTCCTGATAAAATTTGATTTGACACTATTTTATGCCCGGCCTTTTTGTTGAAATGGCTCTTTTTAGCCTTTCTAATTAACTACAATAAATTTCCTTGTTGATGGAAGTATTTTTAAAGCATGTCCATGAATATGAACCCATACTGGTCCCAAAAGACCGTGATCATGATTTTTTCTTTGGAAAGGGAAAGCATTGATTTTTTCTCGACTGGAGACATTTTATGGGTCCATTGCACTGATTGACGCTTTGAAAAAGGGTTGAAATGATAAACCCAAGTCTCATCACACATTATGACTCCTTTAAAGACCTCAAGAGCTGGTCCTGGGTAAGATTCGATGAGGTCTAAACAAATTTCTTTACGAGTTTGCATCATTTCTCGTGTTAGAAACTTTGGAACCCATTTTGAGCACAATTTTCGATAGCCAAGATCTGAAAGTAGTTTAAGAACACTTTCCTCATAGATTAAGTTTTTTCATCAATTGATGTGTCGTTATTGTCCAGTTATTCTTGACAATTTCCTCAACAAGAGCCAAATTTTGGTCTGCTGTGACAGTTGAAGGTTCACCTGGCCTCTCTTTGTCATGAAGATCAAAATCACCTTACTGGAAGCGCTGAACTCATCTCTGTATAGTGCTTCTATCCAATGTTTCGTTTCCATATACTAGCTGAAGTTTTGAGTGAATTATTGTGGCTGAAATGTCACCGGACTCAAAGAGGAACTCGGTCACCGACCGTTTTCGGATTCTTGTGTTCACATTAGGCTCCATATCTAAAAATCTATATATATACAAGGTGCGTTCATTAATTTCCAGGACTGCTCTGTATCTTTGAAAAAATAAAACAAATAAAAAAACTAATTTAATATTTTTCAAAATATGCCCGTCCTGCCTCAATACACCTGTTCCATCTATTTTTCCAATTGTCGGAGCAGGAGATAAAATCACTTTTTGAGAGGTTCCTCAAGGTTGCCTTCGATTCAGCTTGTATCATATCAACGTTGTAAAATTTCCTTCCTTTTAACTTCATTTTCAATTTAGGATAGAGGAAAAAGTCATTGGGGATTAAGTCGGGGGAATAGGGCGGATGAGAGGGATCTGTATGGTTGAATGCTTGGCCAAGAACTGCAAAACAACATGGGCTGTGTGCGGCCGCGCATTATCTACGTGAAGTATCCAGTCATTGTTTTGCCATCTTTCAGGTCTTTTAAGGCGCACTGCCTCCCTTAAGCGCCTCATTATCCCCAAATAAACCTCTTGATTAATTGTACGTCCGAAAGGAATAAATTCATGGTGTACCAAACCATTAATATAAAAAAAATGTAACAAGCAATGTCTTGACTTTGGATTTTGTAAATCTTGCCTTTTTGGGTTTCGGTTCCCCTCTTTCAATCCATTGGCTGGATTGACGTTTGGTTTCCGGGTCATACTGATACACCCATGTCTCATCCCCGGTAATGATTTTTTTGCATCCATTCTGGATCGGTCCGAGTCATTTCAACCATGTTTTTGCAGACATCCATTCTAACCTCCTTTTGTTACTCTGTTAGAATCCGGGGAACAAATTTTGAAGACGTCCGGATCATGTCCAAATCTTTTGTTACTATTTAATGGCACAGTCCTACAGATAGTCCAGTCTCTGAAGACAAGTCTTTAATAGAAATTATTCTGTTAGATTTAATTAATTCCTTTATTTTGAGCTTGTTTTCCTCGCAACGTAATGCTTTTGGACGCCCAGTATGCTGATTATCGTTTACCTTTTCTCGATCTTTTAGGAAGCGTGAAAACCATTCAAAAGTTCTTGAACGGGATAAAGCTGCATCGCCAAAAGCTTCTTTAATCAATTCATACGTCTCAGTAGCACTTTTTTTCAACTTAAAACAAAACTTAATGCAGGTTCTCTGCTCTTCGAAAATGGCCATTTTAAAATTAGAAAGGCGAACCTCACAAGGAAGTTGTTTTGTTCTATTTTTAGATCGGCGCGTGCGCCACGAGACTCGTGCTTTCAGCCAGGTGTGGTCGAATGTCCAATATTAAACTATGTATAAAATGTTTTCTTTAGCTTTTTTATTCATTTTATTTTTTAACCAGTCCTGGAAATTCTAACATTGTATGTAGTTCTTTGCTTACCTCAGTTCTGAGCTCACGCAATTTCCACCCTCAACCTCATTTCTCGTACTCTACACCTATAGCATAGAAAGCCCATGCCAAGACTCCCTTTTTCACGTCCGCCTGAAGAGTGTAGAGTTCCCCAGTTTCTCTTAATGGCCTTAAGATTTTCATCATGTGCATGTGACTTTGCTTCTCCTTGTTCACACTTCTCATTAGCATTTCCCTTAAATACATTATATATTAATATTATTGTATATAGCCTTTTATAACTTTAATATTTTCAACAATCCCTTATATTTTAAACTCTTCTTTGATTTTAAAATGCTTGTAAATAATATTTACTTGTGTACTATACAATATTTTATTTACACAAAATTATGTCACCATAAGCTTAATTAATTTCGATCATAAAATTATTTTCTCCATTTCTGGCTTCTCCAGCAGATACTCAAACCATGTTTAGCCTTTTTCAATGGGGGCCATATGTCATAATATATATTCTTCCAGGAATAATAAAGCCAACCTACAGACAACCCAGGCGGAGACGAGAGGGTAAAGTCCGGCCACTTGAGACACCAGCGACATTCCAAGGGACAACAACTGGGGTCCGTTAGTTAACGCCTCGGGACTTTTAAGACAGTTGGTGATTGTGTGCAACACGAACGGCCGCCTGGCTGTGCCAGTCCCGTCTCTCTCTCTATGGTTGCCTGAGTTCCTCTTCCAACTTGTGGTGTGTTTATTTCCCCACCTCTTTCATACCACATATGTTTATATTATACTTAGCAAATTTCTCATTTTGCTTCTCTCTATTATGTGTAAATTTTTATCAAATGGTTTTTGGCCCTATATATATAATTTGCTTTGTCATCCTTAAGTTTGTATTCTTTCATTTTTTACTCAACATTATGGTGGAAATTTTGGGTAGATCAGAGAATAAAAGATCGCTGAGCAGAGTTTGACGACAAAGACGTTCACGACTCAAGAAGAGTGACCAAAATCTACTAAAGATCGCTTTCAAGATGCCGAGGAAAACCTTGATATCGGAATACGTAATCAACGTATTCAAATTTATTCCGAAGGCAAACAATAATTAACATTCCACTTCGATCATAAAATGTATTTTTCTGTGTGCACACACTTAAGTTTGGCACGTTTCGTCGCGCACGTGCGAGGGAGACAATGTATATTGTGTGATAATATTATAATAGACAATTATAAAAAAATGTGTATAATAATGTTTTGAAATAAAAATGTATAAATATACCCTCTATATCTTGATTTATTGAAAAGGTAAGGCAATGATGAGAATTCATGTTTCTATGGGCAGTTGTCCTTTTCACTGGAACATATCATTGAAGAATGTTAGAGGAAGGTTATTTACATAATAAGTACGGTTGATTTATATTGTATATAATTATAAAGAGAAACACACATACAATTAAAAACTTTTATACAAAACAATCATAAGGCCAGTACTTACATTTGGTTCAGAAATCTGCTTTAAATTTTTAATCAATCGTTATAAACAAAAACTGAATTCTATGCAGTATCAGATCATTTTATGGGCAGTTAAGTGCATACAAAACCACTTTATCAAACTGTGTACATAGTCTATCAAAGATTCCTCTCCTAACAGATTATATAGAATCCAGAAAAATCAATTATGATCTAGCTCAACTATCAACAGAATATTTAATCACTTATGAACCCCATGTCAATAAAAATGAAGTATTTAGATGTTTTTTTTTTGTGTGTGTTTGGAATTCCAAGTTTTTCCGTCCATATTTTTACAATGTCCAATTTATCATTGATCATGGAAATTTTGGGAAATTTTTGGCAACTATCGGCGCGGTGAAAGAACCGAAATGCTTCTTCAGAGGAGAAATTCAAGATTCGAGACATCTACTTCTGATATGCCCAATTTTCCGAGATTATAGGAAAAGAAAATTTGGTGGCATCGGACAGCTACATGAATTCGTAGATGAGAAAAGAAAATATAAAAATTTCAATCAATTTTGTATAAATATTAATTATAGCCAAATGATTTGGCGAATTCTGGAATAATTAAAAATCAACCAAAATAGTTGATATTTATTCCGATAGATGGCGCAAGCCATCAGCAGCAACTTTCAGTTGCACGATAAGGAGATGCCTTTTTTTAAATTTATGCACCTTATCCCAGTACAATATCACATTTGTAGATTTATATACAACTATCCTTTGAACTGGTAAATAGAGATAAAGAAATTTTGAGAATTGCTTTTGTATGCTTGTGTTATATATTCATAGAGATTATTTATCATCATCATTTACTGTATAAATACTTTGTTTTTAATTAAAATAGTAGTATGCAAAAATGGCTAGCGCGTTGCGTCATAATATTTTAAAGTAGATAATAATTGGCGACGAGAAAAAAATATTTTTTTAAAGTAAAGTAATCTTGAGCTAATTTTCAAACTAATTTTTAAACTAAACTTTAATTTTTAAAATATGGCAAGTTTCGGAAATATTGAAAATTTTGATCTTTCTAAGCCAGAGAAGTGGACAACACGTACGTGGAGAGAATGATCTTCTTTTTCCTTGCAAATGGAATTGAAAAGATCACGCAGAAAAAAGCTATTTTTCTTAATTTAATAGGCCCTGAAACTTATGCATTGGCAAGGTCATTGGCCGCGCCAAAAGATTTAGATCATGTAGATTACAAAGGGATACTTAATGTACTGACTGGACATTTTTGCCCTAAACCCAATGTTATAGTCCAGCGATACCATTTTAACAAACATAACCAAGGTAGTGAATCGATTACTTCCTATATAGCAGAATTAAGATGATTGAGTGAGAACTGTGAGTTTGTTGATCTGGATGATCGTTTGAGAGACAGATTGGTGTGTGGATTAAGAAAAGAGTCGCTTGTGAAGAGATTGTTATCTGAGGCAGCTTTGACTTTTAAAAAGCCATAGATATAGCATTATGTGATGAGTCGGCAAGTGCAAATGCTAGTGTTTTGATGGAGACGACTCCTGATGTAAATATATTAAAGAAAGCTAATAAGGGTGAACCATTTAAATTTAAATCGAAGCAAACTGAATTTAATAGAATTGCGAAAGTATTAAATACGAAAATTATTTGTATACGATGTAAAGGAAATCATTTGCCTCATATATGCAAATTCAGAAATTCAAAATGCTTCAAGTGTGGAAAAATTGGTCATCTGCAGAAGGCATGCCTGACTAGAGTAAAGAAATTTGAATACTTGAATAGAAGTAATAGTGATACATACCTACACTGTCTTGGAACTGAAAGTTTAAGTAATCCTTTTTACATAATGGTAAAATTAGATAATCATGACGTAGCAATGCTTATAGATTCAGGAAGTGCATACTCATTACTAAATAAAGAAACATTTTTAAAGAATTGGAGAGTAACCCAACTTGAGAAAGCTGAGGTGCTGTTAAAGACATGGTCGTCAAGTCACGTCAAGATTTTGGGAAGGCTTTTTGTTAAAGCAAAAGTAACAAATGGTTTTAAAAAATTATCAATCTTAGTGGCTGATGGTCTGGGTCCTAACATTCTGGGAAGGCAGTGGTTTGAAGCGTTTCGCCTGAAGATAATTTTTTTTAATCATATCGAAACAAATCCTTTTTTTTCTGAATTTAAGAAGTATTTAAACAAGAAATTGATGCCTATAATGGATTTTTGATCCATATTGACATTCCTGAGAATGCAGAACCCAAATTTGTAAAGGCCAGAACCGTGCCATTTGCTCTGAGAGAACTAGTAGATGAAAAATTAAAATCACTGGAAGAGCAAGGGGTTATTGAACTGGTTAAATTTACCAAATGGGCATCACCAATTGTGGCGGTCCTAAAGAATGATGGCACTATAAGAATATGCCACGATTATAAAATTACAGTAAATTTGTATAGTAATCCTGATAAATACTCACTGCCCACAATTCCGCAACTTTTGGATAGATTGAGAGGTGGCAGAGTGTTTACTAAGTTGGATATGGCTCAAGCATATCAGCAGTTGAAAGTGGATGAAACATCTGCAGAGATTCTCGCTATTAATACACCTAGAGGATTATATAAGGTGAAGCGTCTTCCTTTTGGCTTAAATTCAGCCGTGGGAACATTCCAGAGATTCATGGATACTCTTCTGAGTGGAATTGATGGAGTTGCAGTATATTTAGATGATGTCCTGATTTCAGGAAGAGATTGTGATGATCTTAAAAGAAAAACTGAAAAGGTACTGCTACGCTTCAGAGAATCTGGACTTCGTCTTATAAAAGAAAAATGCCATTTTTATGTACCAGAAATTCAATTTCTAGGAATGATTATTGATCATAAAGGAATACGTCCATCCGAGGAGAAATTAAGAGCTATAAAAGATGCTAAACAACCTTCAAATAAAAGGGAATTGATGTCTTTTCTTGGACTTCTTAATTATTATGAGAGGTTTTTGAATAATAAAGCCACAGTAGCTGAACCTCTCCATAGACTGTTGGACAGTAATAGTCCATGGAAATGGAATAAAGAACATCAAAGATCTTTTGCAGAGGTTAAAAACTTGATTAGCTCTAAGTCTGTTTTAGCATATTTTAATGAAGATCTGCCTATCTTGGTCAACTGTGATGCGTCGGAGTATGGTGTTGGAGCCATATTGTCCCAAGTAGATCATGGAGTTGAAAGACCAGTTGTGTTTGCCTCCCGAACTTTAAATAAAACTGAGAGAAGATATGCAGTAATTGATAAAGAGGCATTAGCGGTTATTTTTGGTGTATCAAAATTTTCACAGTATCTTCTAGGGATAAAATTTAAAATATATAAACTGATCATAAGCCCCTAGTTGGAATATTCAACCCAAAAAAGCCGATACCTCAAGTGCTATCGCCGCGCATGTTGAGATGGTGTTTGACTCTGGCTGCGTATACTTATACTATAGAGTATAAACCGGTAAAAGTAAATTGTAATGGCGATGCATTAAGTAGACTTCCTTTAAATGAATGTCCAAGTGTAGTTCCGAACCCTTCAGAGGTGTTTTTTTATAGAATCGGAGCATGCTGCAATTAATTCTTCGGAAGTGGCAAAACTAACTAGTAAAGATCCAATCCTTTCTAAGATTAAATTCTGGGCAATGAATGGGTGGCCTGAAAGGAGAGTTGATGATAAATTTAAAGATTTTGTCTCCGATTCTAATGAAATATCAGTTCATAAATATTGTTTATTGTGGGGGAGCAGGGTGATTATACCTGAAAGGTTAAGAAAAGATATTTTAAATCTGTTACATGATACTCATATTGGCATAGTGGGGACAAAAGCGCTAGCACGAGGATTATGCTGGAGGCCCGGGATGGATAGAGATATTGAACGGATGATATCTAGTTGTGCGGTTTGTTTGTCGTGTAGTCACGATCCGCCAAAAACTGACGTATATCCTTGGATTTGGCCATCAAGACCTTGGTCGAGACTACATATTGATCATGCGGGTCCCTTTCAAGGAAAACTTTTTTGGTTGTAGTGGATGCCTATTCTAAGTGGATTGAGGCTAAAATCGTGTCTACAACATCTACTGAAATCACCATCAATAGTCTAAAAGAAATATTCGCGACTCACGGGTTGCCGGATGTGATAGTTTCAGATCATAGTACGTCCTTCACATCGGAACTTTTCAAGACTTTCTTGAAAAGAAATGGCGTAAGGCACATCTTCTGTGCGCCTTATCATGCAGCGTCAAATGGGCAGGTGGAGAGAGCTATTCAGACGCTTAAAAATCTGTTAAGAAAGAACAGCTCGGGAAATTGGACGACTAGATTATCTAGATCTTTGTTATCGATGAGAATAGCGATAAACAGCACGACGCAAAAAATCCCCGGCTCAGTTGTTGATGAACAGAAACCTGAAGAGTCTCTTAAATAAATTTCTTCCTGAAAGTGTGTCGGGGAGGGAAGGATGCGACAGGAAGACAGGTTTATAAGAAATTGGAAGCCCCATAGAGTAGTAAATGAAGGACAGGCAGTTATAGCACGAGGGTACCATGGCCCCAGATGGCTACCAGGTGTAATGCAAGAAAAAACTGGTTCTGTTTCTATCAAGGTAGAGACAGATGACGGAGAAATTTTAAACCGGCATTTAGATCAAGTCAGAGGTTGTGGTGAAAGTGAAGCAACTCCGTCTACATCGTCAACTCCACAAGAGTCAACTAATTTTGAAGACCCCCCCAAGCTGGTCAGGAAATAGATCCTACTGGTGAAGCATCGGGTCCTACTTTGAGAGGGTCCTCAAGATTAAGAAGGCCTTCGAAGTTTTTATGAAATGTAAATTTTTGTTGTGGGGAGAAGTTGTTATATATTCATAGAGATTATTTATCATCATCATTTACTGTATAAATACTTTGTTTTTAATTAAAATAGTAGTATGCAAAAATGGCTAGCGTTGCGTCATAATATTTTAAAGTAGATACATAATAGCTTGTCTTTTTCTTCTTTACCTTTCTCCTTGTATATAGCCAATTTAATATGGTTAGAAATGTATGGACGGAAATATTCGTGAGTTTGGGATATCGCGTTATAGGATGTTAAAAAGTTAATTAAGCAGACATACAAACTATACAATTTACCTAAATCTTAACCAAGTTATTTTACAGGTCTTAAATTGCATTGAATGCACTTTTTGCCGAACCTTTTTGAATTTGTCAAAGAGCTAGAGAAGTTAGCCTCATTTAGCTGCGGCAGAAATTTTCCAAGGGAATATATAATAACAATAAAGCATGTTTTATATCACAAATCTCGATCTTGTAAAAATGGCTCTCATGACTCATTCGGGAGAGCTGAATCCTACTAGGTGGGCGGGTCCCCAGGTGGTGGATAGGGGAGAGCTGCTGGTGGATAGCTGCAGAGTGTGTGTAGTAGGGTAGCCTGTGGTAATATCTGCCTATAAAAATATCCAGAATTAAAAGATAAAACTACTAGGACAATGGTAAAATTATGTGCCACTAGAAGAAGTGACCAATATCAAACAACAGCTGTGTCTGAACCAATGTTAGGGTCGGTAGCAAATCAATATCTACAGTTGACATTCTGAATTTGCTAAATGAAAATGGTTTGTTGACAAGAACACCTAGAGACAGCATGGCATCTAGTTTTGTGTCATTTTAAATTGGTACATGCTCTTGCGATAATCACGATAGGTCATTATGTCACGAAAATGTGTTGATAAATTGACTTTACAACTATTAAAAAACGAGGCTCCCAGAATTCAAAGCTGTAATCTTCCGATCTGTAAACAAACACGTTGAACGTTTTACACGATTCGAGAACTAAATAAAGTACTGAATTCAGCATACACACTTGGATAAAGAATATATAAAATGTAGAAAAAATCATACCTAGCATAATCATATGAGATGTGGAAAAGAAACATACAATACGTAGAAAGTCTTATCTATATTACACGCTGATGAGGGCCAACAGCCCGAAATGCGTACGTGGTTAGCTGTTCTTGGTTAATCAAGAATGGGTATTTGGCCAATTCTGGAATAATTAAAAATTAACGAGAATAGTTAATATTCCGATAGATGGCGCAAGCAACTTTCAGTTACACGATAAAGAGATGCCTTTTTCTTTTCCATAATTTATGCACCTTATCCCGGTACAATATAACATTTGTACTATTTTCCCACATTTTAACTTAAAGTTCACTAAATCACAAGTCTGCTAGTCCATTAACGCCCACCATACATAAGTCAGAGTATCCAGTATATTAGACATTTTAAAAATAGGTACAAGCCAAGATCTGGAAGTAACAAGGTTGAGAGATATTGTAGTTAAACCAATTATTTATATTAGAGAGCCCTCTCTATCAAATATTTTAAAATTTATTTCCACTTTTAGCTCTTATAAAATCATTAAAACTACCTTTTTAGACCTTGGTGAGATGATATTATCATCCCCGCACGAAGGTCTGCAGGAGTAGCTTTGATTATTTCTAATGAGGCAACTCTGCAGACCTTTTAGTGCAATGATAGAAAATATTGAATAACCCGAACCCCTCATCTATAAATCGCACAACATTCACAGTATTTACAGTAATTATGGAGACTAATTATTGAGTAAAGAGCTTTTTGAATCTTTTTTGCTTGTATAATAGAGTCTCTCATGAGAGATTGTCTAAAATGTATCTAAATGTTTCTCCTGGGGGTGATCTCTCATTTGAAACTCTGTCATGTCAGTCCAAGACGTGAGGAGACTTTCAATCTAGAAAGTGTTTCTATTATCCATATTTTTAGGCGTACTTTCTTTGGAGTTACTTTCGCTAAATGGCCCACTCTCTGTCACGTAAATGTATGGGTGACAATAGATAAGTACAATATCTTCCAACTCACCAGTAGGCATCCGGCGAGAAGACTGGCCTCCATGTTCTATGGCAGATGCTGTATTGAGGTAGAAGGTAGACTTTGGCACTGGCGGCGTGCAGGTCCAGGACTTGAGGGGAGTCCGGGGAATACAGAGGCCAGTGGTAGTGGCGTGGAGACTGGGGGTGGCTGGACATGAACTTACTCCACTTATTATTCCCACATAACTCGTCATTTATAAGTTCGTCTGTTTGTATTGACTAAATACAGATATATATTCTGATGTTCTAGAGTTTATTCTTTCAAAATGTGTTTCAGGTTCGAAAAAGATGTTTATGCGTGTTAGCGCAATATATCAGTGAAACCTTTTATGTAAACTTTAGTTTTATTAGAATATATAAAAAATAGAACAAAAGGATTTTGTTTGAAATGTGAAAAAACAAAGCTTGAGAGAGCGTATTTACATGATAAACAAAAGCAGGCACACAATCCCTTGATACGGGGGCGCGGTGGGCAGTCGTAGGTAAACGTGTTCATCGGCGTGGTTTGTTTGCTTCTCTACTTAATCTTCCATTGTTTGAGAATGAGGGGAGCATCTAGACCTGAAAAGGGTTTAAGTCGCGATTTTAAAAGGTATTTGGGAAAAAGAAAACTCGAGGCTGCGAGCTGAGAGAGAGATTGAAAAGACTAAAAATCAAGCACAATTAAAAGGTGAGAGTACCGAATTTTACATTCAAGACATCCTGCGACTCTGGTAGATCTTAAAATGAGAATAAGGTAGATAAAAAATATCCCGTATGAGTAAAGGGATAGCCGAAGAGCTCGTTGAGGCGCTTCACCATTAGCGAGTGACCCCATCCAGGTACGAGCGTTTGCAAAATGTGGCATTCCTCAGTGAAATAATGACAGGGAAGATATGTCATCCATAATTAGCAAAATTGTTCGTGAAAAGGTACAGCGGGATATAAATATGAAATTGCTGCAATTGAGCATATGGGGCAGCAGGAAATCGAAAAACCCTGACACTGGCATCAAAACCTACAATACACTCCCCTCAAAAACCTAAGCCACGTCGTCCACTGTTGCCGTGATAGGCAGAGACAAAATGAACGAAAGAAAATGAATATTTCCAGAAGAGACAAGTATCACGGACATTCTATCGGTCTCGACCCTGGATGACCTGCTGAATGATCTTAAATGGATAACCTGCCAATGCTATTTAGATTATATTTTGGCGAAGAAATATTTTATTATTTAAATTAATTTAATTATTCAACGAAAATATTTTTGAAACAGATTTAAAATTTTACATTTGTTATAAATCATCATTTAGTTGCCTAGCTTCCTTGCTCAATATTCTCTAGCTGTAGATAGTTTGGTTAGTTTTGTTAATAATTGCCGATTAGTCGCCGTGACGTCATCAATAAATTATTTCACACCTTCATATATACAAAGACTTGATTTCTACGCTACACCTGGTGGAGAAGCTGAACCGATATCCCTTAAGAAAAATTGAATCTCTTCAGCAAGGAGAAACAAACATGAACATCAAGAAAGAAGTGAAAACTCAGGTAGGTTCATTTTTTGTACAACATCTACCTAGAAACCCCTCGATGTCCTCTGGTGAGGGTATTGAAGAACCCCGTAACAGGTTGAAAGACTAAGAACGTGTGGCAAAGCACAACCAATGGTATGAAACCCTTTGTCTCGCCAACGTTCACTTCTCTATCTGACTGGCTCTGCTCTCAAATAGTTTGAGAACAATGAGGAGAGCATCCTGACCTGGACGGAGTTCATGTCCCAGTTAGAATCAGTTTTCGGAAAAAAAAAACGAAAACTTGAGGCTACGAGCTGAGAAAACCCTGAAAACTTGCGCACAATTAAAAGGTTAAATCACTGAATTTTATATTCAAGACGTCCTGCGCCTCTGCAAAGAGGTAAATCCTCAAATGAATGAGGAAGATAAAATATCCCATCCGATGAAAGGGAAAGCCGAGGAGCTCTACCAGGCCCTTCTCCCAAGGGATGTGCATAACAATGAGCAATTCGTCACCGAGTGTCGCTGCATTGAAGCCCTACATTGTAAGCGAGTGACCCCAACCAGGTACAAGCTATTACCAAATGTGTGGTCTCTCAGTGATCATGATGACAGGGCAAATCTGTCATCTATGATTAGGCAAATTGTTCGTGAGGAGGTACAGCGGGCATTAGGTTCTACTCGAGAGGAACCAAAAATTGCTACCAACGTAGATATATGGCAAAGGAGGAGATTGGAAGAACCCTGGCGCCAATCACAAAGTCTAGGAGAAGTCCCCCACAGAAGAAAAGACCCCGACAGTTTCTTAATACTAGATACGAGGGCCAAACGATACGACTGCATCCTGAACCTCATTACCGAAAACAAGTAGGAAGACGCGACATAAACGAATGGCGAACCACTGAAGAAAAGCCGATCTGTTTCCACTGCGGGCGCCCTGGTCACGTCGTCCGATACTGCCGTGATAGACAGAGACAAAACAAGGAAAAGCGTAACGAATACTACCAAAATAGACAAAAACCAAAGACGTTCTTTAACTCTCGATCCGATTTCCATGAGCAAAATGATGATGTGCAAAAAACTGCAAGCCGTTATCGAAGTCTTGCCCCGAACCCTGGTCGTAAAGGACAATTTTCGTCGTCTGCTAGGAGATCCAGCCAGTCGCTTCGCCGTTCCCGTCAGTAAAACTAGAATATGCGTCCTTTTTTTGAGGTAAGGCCGCAAAATTTAGAAATCCTCCCTTGTCGACTACAATAGAATTAAAATAAAATTACATAGACATTAAAATAGAAGGAAAAATGACGCGTGCCCTTGTCGACTCAGGAGCCTCATATTCTGTCATATCTGAGAGGTTCCGTCTTGAACTAATAAAAATAATGTTTGCCGAAACTGAGGTCACATCACGAGTAGCCAACGGTAAATTTGTAAGGCCAAAAGGACGCTGCACACTGAAACTGGACTTGAATGGACTACAGGAAAGCTTTGAATTTGTCGTTATGGAAGACTGTAGTCACGAAGTTATTCTTGGTTGGGACTTTTTGGGCGATAATTTATTCAGCTAACGATACACTCTTCTTAGAAAAATGTCATTTTCAGGATACCCCAAAGAACATCTCACCTCTCTAATCGGAATTGGAATATAGAATCGAGTCCTCCTCTATTCAACTAATAGAAGTAGCAAGTCGTGACATTCCTAATGACGCAATTATGGTGGCAGAATATCGAAAAGAGCTATTGCTGGAAAGAGAACTAACGGCTCCCTCTTCTGTCATTTCACTTACCAGTAACCGAGGTAAACCTTTTGGTGGTGAATTGGAGTCCATATCCGAAACTAATCCCACAGGGGATGCACGTAGCCGATAGTTGTAATCGAAGATAGTCAACTATGTACTCTAGCTGATTGTAACCAAGTTGAAACAGAGGCGAAACATTCTGAAGACCCCAAAACCTCAGATATTTTTATAGATGATTCACTTGATGAATCTCAAAAGAAAAAAAAAAGAGAAATTTGTTCAAAGACTATACGATCTTTTTTTAATTTAGTAAAAGAAAAAAATTAAGAACGTCAATGTTAAACGCCGAATTAACTCTGGATACCACCTACCGACCAAACCAAGACCTTACCGAGTTGCACGAAGAGAACGAAAAATTCAGAATGGGGTAAACAAGATGGAAAAACTTGAAATCATTCAGCCCTCGGAAAGTCCGTGGGCCTACCTGTAGTATTGATAAGAAAAAAGGATGGAAGCTGGAGATTCTGTGTCGATTACCGCCGCCTGAACAAAATAACAAAAAAAAAATGTCTACCCTCTCCTAAGGATCGACGACACTTTAGACTGCTTAAGAGGAGCTAAATTGTATTCTTCCATGGACCTCCAATCAGGGTACTGGCAGATCGACGTAGAAGAATCGGACCGTGAGAAAACAGCGTTTATAAGTCCAGATGGACTGTATGAGTTCAAAGTAATGCCATTTGGGATATGTAATGCTCCAGCTACCTTCGAACGAAGGACTTCTGAAGGGTCTTAAGTGGACCATTTGCTTGTTTTACCTCAACGACATCATCGTTTTTTCAGATGATTTTGAAGAACATCTAAGACGCCTTCAACTTTTATTAAATTGCTTTAAGAAAGCCGGATTATGTCTCAATTCCAAGAAATGCAAATTTGGTGCAAAAACTATCACGGTCCTTGGTCATGAGGTGAATGGAAATGGAATTCGTCCCGACCAAGAAAAGATTCGAGCAGTCCGCGACTTCACTACGCCAAGGTCATTGAAGGAAGTTAAAAGTTTTCTTAGCCTTTCATCCTACTACCGCCGCTTCATACCCAATTATGCCCACGTACCCTAACCCTTGAATGACCTTTTGAAGAAAGTCTCAGCATTTAATTGGAACCTGTAAGAGAAGAATGCATTTGAAGCTTTCAAGTCAGCGTTAATTTCCGAACCCGCTCTTGGACATTTTGATTACTCATCCCCAACCAAAATACACATTGACGCAAGCAACTACGGAAAAGGAGCAGTGTTAGTGCAGATACAAAAGGGAAAGGAAAGAGCCATTGCTTATGCATCCAGAACCTTAAATAAGGCAGAAAAAAATTATTCAATTACAGAAAGGGAATGCCTTACCATCATTTGGGCTATCAATAAATTCCGACCATATGTGTTTGGACAGCCGTTCACTATTGTTACAGACCACCACTCTTTGTGCTGGCTGACCAACCTCAAAGACCCATGCGGAAGGTTAGCAAGATGGGCACTTCGGCTGCAAGAGTTTGACGTCACTGTAGCGTATAAGAGCGGAAGGAAACATCAGGACGCAGACTGCTTATCAAGAAGTCCATTAGATTACAGTGAAGATATCGAGAAAGATATTCCAAGCATAGTGACTTTGCAGAACTTTACGAAGAGCAGATGAATGATCAAGTCCTTAGAAAAATCGGTGACCTATTACAAAGTACTCCTAATAATTCCTTTGTAAAAATCGATAACACCCTCTACAGAAAAAAATTATGATCCAATGGGAAAACCATGGCTTTTATGGTTCCTCGCCATTTAAGACGGGAATTACTGAAAAATTTCCATTATTCACGGCTGGATTTACTAAAACCTTTGACCGAATGAAAAAAAAATGTATTACTGGCCCGGAATGTATAGAACGGTTAGAAGGTATGTGGCACACTGTTCAGATTGTCAACGGGGAAAGAAGCCCTGTCTTGGCACCAGCCAGTAGGCTGGGAAAAGAGCAGGGACGGCCACCCCCTACTCACCCTTGGGGATAGGGGAGTGGAGAGGCGACTCTGCGTGTCTCGTCCTCGCGTCGGGGTGCCACTGGCTGGTGGCTAATGTGACCTATGAAGTTGAAACATTCGGAAACCAGCAAGGTCGTCGTAAAACAAAATATTTATTTCACCTTTGTGGCGAAGAAATATTCTATTTTTTAATTTAATTTAATTATTCAACAAAAATATTTGAAACAGATTTAAAATATTACATTCGTTATATATATATATATAAATCATCATTTAGTTGCCTAGCTTGCTTGCTCGATATTCTCTAGCTGTAGATTTTTTGGTTAGTTTTGTTGATAATCGTCGATTATTCGCCATTAATAAAATATTTCACACCTTCAGATATACAAAGACTTGATTTCTACGCTACAAAATAATATTTTTTTCGGATAATTTTGAAGAACATCTACGATGACCTCAAATGTGGAAAAACGACCACTGTTCTTGGACATGATGTAAGTCGAAACGGAATCCGAGTATTCCGTGACTTTCCAACATCAAGTCATCAAAAGATGTAATAAATTTCTTAGGGCTCTCTTTCTTCTGCCGCTTCATATCTAATTATGGGATCAATAAAAATCAGAAAAAATTATTCAACTACTTGAAGATAATTTAGGCCATAAAAATTTCCGCCCTTATGTTTTTGATCGTCCATTTTTTTTTATTGTAACAGACCAATCTTTGTGCTGGTAGAGCAACCTCATGGAACTAACTGTGTGGATGGTTAGAAAAATGGTCTTTTCGGCTGCAAGAATTTAAGGTTATAGTTATGTAAAGGAGTGGAAGAAAACATCAGGATGCTGAATACTTATCACGAAGTTTTCTAAGAGGTAGTGACGACATAAAGATATTCATAACACAATGGCCTTAGAGAATTTTAGACAGGAACAAAAAAAAAAAAAAAATAGGCCCCGGGCCTTACGATGACAAGATCGAACAAGAGACTTTTAACAAGTCCTGTCTTGAAATTGATGACATTCTCTACAAAGAGAGTTATTATCCAATTGGGGTGAGAATATCTTCTGGTGGCTCATCAGTAGTGAACCTTAACAGGGTTTTCCCAATCACCACAGACTGCTAGTTTTCATCTGAGTAAGTAGTTACTGGAGCATTATCCAGTTGCTCATGCGATGGATAAATGTGAGGATATTTGAACAGTAATCAATTCAGCCCCAGCATTAGTTTGCCACACATGTATGTCTATCTAAACCAAAATATATAAACATATTTGAATATGTATTTATATTTTATGAATAAAAATAAATATTATAAAAAACCGCGTCACACATAACACAACCCTGTGAAAATTTGAAAAACAATCATATTTGTTCATAGAAGTAGTTCTCCCGACTGTGCTGCTCTCAGTGGAGCTTGAAGAGTTTTGGGCTCCGACAGATTTAGCAGGGAATTTCTCTATAGAAACGCATACTGTTCTCTGATATTCATAATCAACTACAATTTAACATGTTCCATCCCTCATCCTTTCATTATTCGATTTAATAATTAATCGCTAGTTGTCATTAGCCCTGTAGGGAATGCGATCAAATGAATCTCTTAATTAACAATTCCATTATTTTATCTAACGATTGATTATATACTTTTATTATCTTTTAAAATTAATATTTTAATCACAAAAATAATCAATTTATATAATCCTGATTATTGAATTTTGATACTCTTAACCTGAAACTTTCTCGTTTTCAAAGAAAAACAATTTACTACAGTCTTTTCTACAATGGAAAAAATATTCGGATGGTCTGGATCATCAATGGTTAATCCCCAGCGTTAGGTCAGTTCAAATATTTCAATCATTCTTCATCATTCCATATATGGGCAATACAGCACAATGCAATATTAAAACAGTCTGATAGATTATACTGGTGAAACCGCTGGGAGGATTCACCACTAATGAACCAGGTTCTCCCAATAATTTTTAAACGCAGAAAGAAGAGTATGAAATTGTTTTGTTTTTAAAAATACTAATAATTGTTCTACTGTTAGCACGTTTCCTTTGAAGTTTCTTCTAGAAAGAACGAGCTGACTCAATTCGATTCAATTTTATTTATTTCAAACAACAAAAGAGAATTACATAACGATTTAATGCGATTTAGTTGTATTTATAACACAAAAGAAAAACAGAAGAAGAAAAAAAAAATGATGATAAGTAACAATAATATTATATGAATATGAATTATAATTAATTAATAAAATACAATAATAATAATAATAATAATAATAACCTAACATACTCCACCCCGATGGACTAACTTAGTCCTCAGCAAAAGGTAATGGTACTATTTTAGAGACAGTTCTAGTAAGGCGTTCTTGGTGCTTGGTCTTCACCTCGACGACTCGAACTTTTCCGTCCGCTCCCGGAAAGACTTTGGTGATGCGACCAAAGCTCCAATACATTGCTGGTGGTTATATGGCATCCTTGAGCAAGGTCACCTTCCTTAATGTTGGGTGAGGATTTTTGCCATTTTAGGCGTTGTTGCAAATTGTTGAAGTATTCTCGATTCCAACGTTTCCAAAATACATTTTTTTATTTTTCGATTTAGGCTCCAGCGATCAAGGTAGATTATCGGAACATCATCATCATCATTAGATTCTGGAGGGGCAGTTAAGGGTCTCCCGATTAAGAAGTGTCCTGGTGTAAAAGGATTAAAATCGTCTGAATCTGAACTTAGAGGACAAATAGGTCGCGAATTTAAACAAGCTTCTATTTGAGTTGTTAGAGTTCTCAGCTCTTCAAATGTGAGTATCTGATACTTTAAGCATCTGAGAAAATGAAATTTGAAGGATTTTATTCCAGCCTCCCAGATACCTCCGAAATTTGGGGCGGAAGGAGGTATAAAATGCCAGTTGATTCGTTCATTAGATATGAATTTTTGAATTGTTGAAGCTTTCAATATACCAAACTGCTCTAGGAGAATGTTGTTAGCTCCCCTGAAGTTGGTCCCGTTATCACTAAATATATCAGAAGGTTTTCCTCGACGAGAAATAAACCGCTTGAGAGCTGCGAAGAAAGCCGCTGAAGATAGGTCTGATACAATTTCTATATGAATTGCTTTTGTGCAGAAACATACAAATAAAGCAACATATGATTTTAATTTTACTTTGGATTTTTTTATGTTTGGTTTCATCAAAAACGGTCCTGCAAAGTCGATTCCAGTTTTAGTGAACGGATTTGATTTCACAATTCGGTGCATAGGCAGATCTCCCATGATTTGCTTGGTAACTTGGCGTTTAGCCCTGAAACACACCATGCATTGGTGGATTATTTTCTTGACCAAACTTCTGCCTGCAGGATTCCAATATCGTAATCGTAGTGCAGACATGGTCAGTTGAAGACCAGAATGTAAATGATCCAGATGACACTGTCGCACTATTAATTCCGTGATAAGATGATCTCTTGGTAATATTATTGGATGCTTTTCATCAAATTGCAGATTTGAATGACGTAATCTTCCTACAACCCGTAATAGTCTAGATTCATCAATGAAAGGATTCAAAGATAAAAGCCTTGAGTTAGTTGGTAAAGATTTCTTTTGTTTGCCACAGCTTGTTTCCAAAGTGATTGAAGCAAAATTTTAAGACGAATAATAACTGGTGACAGTCAGCCTATAGGATCAAAGATTCTGGAGATGTGGGACAACAAATGTATTTTAGAATACGTTTGTTCTGGAATGTCATTAACTTCATGGTTTTTGTGACTCTTCAGAAGTTGCATATGCGGCAGTATTTTATATAAGATCTAATTTCAAATCGGGCCAAGTGAAAGTTTCTCTGATTGCTTCCAAGACGAGGGTAGCTCCTCTGAAAATGATTTCCATACCACGGCTGGAGCTGTGCGCTGCTCTTCTTCTCGCAACTTTATATGACACTATTCGCAATTCTTTGTGCTTACAAATTGATAGAGTATTTTCATGGACTGATTCCAAAATTGATCTGATTGAAATTCAGAACTTTGAATGAAACGAATGATATTGTGAATTGAACTTGTTAATTCGCTTGAAGATAGATGTTCTTTCTTTATTTCATTGAAAGAACATTGGACATTGAATACAAATCTATAAATCCATGCTGTAATTCTAACAAGTTCGTTGATATTTGAGTATTTGAAAATGAAGTCTGGGAAAAGAAGATTAGTGGAATGAAAAACAGAGAATGTTTTTCGTCTTTCACCTGAAATTTCTTTCGGAAAATCATATTGAGTTTGAATTGGATCATCAAAGTTCACATCCGAGAGCCAAATTGATCCTCGCCACCAAAGAGAGTGATCCACCAGCTCTAAAGGAGTTATACCTCTGAAAGCGCAGTCTGCAGGATTATCTTTCGAAATGACATAATGCCAGGAAGAATGTAAAATCAATCTTTGAACTTCAGCAATCCTATTTCCGACAAATGGTTTCCAATGTCTAGATTCAGATTTTATCCAGCTGAGAACAATTTTGGAATCAGTCCATAAAAATACTCTATCAATTTGTAAGCATGAAGAATTGCGAATAATATCATATAAAGTTGCGAGAAGAAGAGCAGCGCACAGCTCCAGCCGTGGTATGGAAATCATTTTCAGAGGAGCTACCCTCGTCTTGGAAGCAATCAGAGAAACTTTCACTTGGCCCGATTTGAAATGAGAGATCTTATATGAAATACTGCCGCATATGCAACTTCTGAAGAGTCACAAAAACCATGAAGTTCAACAGAAAGTAAAGCTCCCCTGCACGAGAAGTATCTAGGAATTTGAATTTTATTTAATACGGATATAATTCCTTTTCGATTTTCTTCCATTGAGAGCACAAAGTATCAGGTAAGGGATCATCCCAATTCAACTACTGTTTCCAAAGTGATTGAAGCAAAATTTTAAGACGAAAAATAACTGGTTAAAGCCAGCCTATAGGATCAAAGATTCTGGAGAAGTGGGACAACCAATGTATTTTCGAATTGTTCTGGAATGTCATTAACAAGAATCTCAAAAATGTCCAAGGAAGGATTCCAACAAAAAAGTATTTTGACACATGAATCACTCTCAAAATCCCGAAGATTATGCCTATCTTCAACCTGTTCTGAAAATCCAGAAAGGACCTCTGGGACGTTTGATCTCCATTTCCTAAGAGAAAATCCGGCTGAAGAAAGAAGATTATTGACTTCACGAATATGACATGTAGCTTCTTCAATTGTGTCTGCACCAGAAAGGAAGTCATCAACATAAAAATCGGTTTGTACTATTTTTGAGGCCACTGGGAAAATTGACACCTTGTCCCTTGCAAGTTGATATAGTGTACGCATGGCGAGATATGGCGCACAAGACAATCCATATGTCACAGTCAGCCGTCTATATTCCAATAAAGGTTCTGATGGGTTTTTTCTCCATAAAATCTCTGGAAAACACAATGCCTATAATCGATTCTTACTTGGCGATACATTTTCTCTATATCTCCTGAAAAGGCTATTGGGCGTGTTCGAAATCTTATCAGAATGTTGAAGATATCCTGTTGTAGTTTTGGTCCTAAGTGAAGAAAGTCATTTAGAGATTTGCCATTGCTAGTTTTGCAAGATGCATCAAAAACAACTCTCAATTTAGTGGTAATGCTTTGCTCCTTAAAAACACAATGATGAGATATATAATAACATTGTCCTGAAGGTGCTCATCACTGGGAATAAGCTCCATATGATTGATTAAAAGATATTCGTCCATGAAATCACAATATTGTTTTAGGATACTTGGAGATTTTTGTAATTTTCTTTCAAGTAATAGAAATCGTTTCAGAGCATTGATCCTAGATTCGCCAAGAGTTGGCAATGTTCTAAATGGCAGCCCAACAGAGTACCTTCCATCTTCCAGAATTTTGAGGTTATTAATATATATTTCTTCACACGAAAATTCTTCTCTGGTTAAAGATTTGGCAGAGGGAACTGACTCTAGCTCCCAGAATTTTTTTAGAAAATCATCTTGTTCCTCCGACGCGAACATAGTTATATCTTGATTGGAATTTTCACCTGGCAGTAATATTTTACCTGTAAGTAACCATCCCAATTTGGATCCGCACGCAGTGGGTCCAGATAAATTTTGGAATCTAACCTTCCCGTTAAATAAGCATGGAGCAAGCTCTGCTCCTATCACTAAATCAATCTGGCTAGATTTGTCAAAATTAGGGCCAGCCAACAGAAGAATTTTCAAATAAGGCCAATTATCCTTTTCTATAAAGAAATTGAAAAATTCTGATGCAATCTTATCAATGACTATAGGATTGGCGTTGAATATTAGTTTTGAGAAATGTAGGCTAAATTGGAGAGAGACCTCACCCATTGATTGTTCTACAAGTTTGTTTGCCAAACCAAAAACTGTAGTTTTACATTCAGAAAGAGGAAGATTTAATTTCTTTAGACAACTATTTGTTATAAGAGACACCTTTGACAGCCTGTATCTATGAGGGCTCTACATGTTTGAAGAATCCCGTTTTCCGATTTGACCTTTATTAAAGCCGTAGAGAGTAATATCCGATCATGACTTTTGTTGTCTGCAAAACATGAGACACTGGCATGGGTCAATGGAGATATGTCCGCAACAGGACTTAACATTTCCGGTTTCAGCTGATGCAAAAGAGTATGATGTCTCTTATTACATGATTTGCAATTTTGCGTGAAGAAGCATGACGATACTCTATGGCTAGATCTTAGACAGTTGTAACATAGACGATTATCTTTTACAAATGTCCTTCTTTCAGGTAACATCATAGCATTAAACTTAGGACATTTTAACAAAAAAATTTCACCTTTACATAAGACGCATGACTTGACTCTGCTATCTATACAAGAGTCAGATGCAAATGTTGCTGAATGAGAATGAATGGATTTATTCATTTTGTAGAATTGTTTTGAATTTTCTTTATTCTGAAAACTCCCAAGACTTTCAGCATATCTTTCCAGGAAAGAAAGCATCTATTCATACGATGTATATTATTTCTCAAGCAAACTTATCTCCCATTCCTTTCTTATTGAACGATCACGTTTTGATTGAATTATATGAAATAAATTCATATCCGATAAATTATTACGTTCCAATCCGAGGATAGAGAGATTCTGAATGCTTTCGTTACAAGTGTCCAGGAGATCAAGTAAATATTTTGTCGATTCTTGTTTGACATTTTTTAGATCATACAAATTTTGAATTTGTTTAAAAGCCAATTCACTTTTTTTGTCGAATCTATTGACCAAGGTCTGCCAGGCAATAGGATAATTTTCATCAGAAATATTGAACGCCCTAATAAGTCTAGCGGCATTTTCTTTTAGTGCAGAATTTAAATATTGAAGTTTTTGAAAATTTCCCATTGTTGGATTTTGATCAATAGATCTGAAAAAAAAAAAATTCCTTAAAACTCAACCAATCTGAAATCTCACCACTAAAAGTGGGTAATTGAATTTTGGGAAGTTCTAAATGCGTTTCACTAGAAAATCTATTTTTATTTAAATTTCCCAGCGATCTATTTATTTTCATAAAAAAAAAGAATTGATTTTAGACTTTGCCTCAAAGGATACCTTAAATATTTCTTCAGCATTAATGCCTTTATATATTACTAATTTCACATATTGATTATCAATGCTAGCTTTTAAATTCAACAAGTTTTTTTTTTATTTTGCATAAGAGTGCGTATTTATCATTGCCTTCTAAATTATATTCTACATCTGCTTTTATCAATTCTAAACTTTTAATTAGAGATTCAAAAATTAAGATTTATGTTTCCATATTTTAAAGATTAGTATTCAAAACCTTACCTTTCTTTATTTCTATGGCTTCTCAGAACTTTCTATTTCTTTTACTTCTTTCCCGGGTTTCGGCACCAAAAAATGTTAGCACGTTTCCTTTGAAGTTTCTTCTAGAAAGAACGAGCTGACTCAATTCGATTCAATTCGATTTATTTCAAACAACAAAAGAGAATTACATTACGCTTTAATACGATTTAGTTGTATCTATAACACAAAAGAAAAACAGAAGAAGAAAAAAAAACAAAAAAATGATGATAAGTAACAATAATATTCTATGAATATGAATTATAATTAATTAATAAAATACAATAATAATTATAATAACCTAACAGCTACTACGAGGTGTGTTCAAAATGTATCGCGACTTTTGTGTTTTTTCTCAAAAATTATTTATTTATTCATGAATACCTATTTTGATCCCTTCAAAGTAATCCCCATGAGATATTATAAACTTGTGTCAACGGTTTTTCCAATCTTCGAAGCACTTCAAAAAATCATTTTTCAGCTCCTCCTTCGATGCCGTCTTTATCTCGTCAAGCGTAGCGTAACGTCGTTCTTTCATGGGCCTCTTCAGTTTAGGTGGCTGCGGCATCAGTAGTGTGTTGTTTTTGGCCAAAAGGTCGCGCACAAGTAACGATGTGTGAGCAGGGGCGTTATCGTGCTGCAATAGCTATTTTTTGTTCTTCCACAAATCCGGGCGTTTCTGGCGGTTGCTTCGCGCAAATTGCGCATAACTTGCAGGTAATATTCCTTATTGACCGTTCTACCCTGTGGCAAGAACTCATGATGCACCACGCCCCTGCAATCGAAGAAAACTGTCAGCAAAACTTCCACATTCGACCGAACTTGGCGCGCTTTTTTCGGTTTTGGTTCGTGCGCCAGCTTCCATTGAGATGATTGAGCTTTGGTTTCTAGGTCATAACCATAAACCCACGCTTCGTCACCAGTTATGACCCTCTGGAGCAAATTTGGGTCGTCGCGGACAGAGTCCAACATCTCATTAGCAATGTTCATGCGATGCTGTTTTTGGTCGCAATTGAGCAATTTTGGTACGAATTTCGCGGCGACCCGTCTCATGCCCAAATCATTGATAAATATCGAATGGCACGAGCCAATCGATATGTTTAGGTCCTCAGCAACTTCTCTAACGGTGATTCGACGATTGGCCAATATCATTTTCTCCACTTCATTAATTTTTTCGTCTGTTGTTGAAGTGCTCGGGCGTCCGGCACGCTCTTCGTCGTTCACATCTTCTCGGCCTTCTGAGAACATTTTGTACCACCGATAAACGTTGCTTCGGTCCAAGGTAGCTTCTCCGTATGCCACAGTCAACATTCGGAATGCACCCGCGCACTTAATTTCGTTTTTCACACAAAATTTGATACAGGTTCTTTGATCCATTTTTTAATAGGTAAAAATCGAAGACGATCCAAAACACCTGCAATCAAAGCAGCTGTCAACAATTAAGTGAACATTCAAAATGGCCGAGCTTGTCGGCATAAGTGAGAGACATGAGTACCAACATAAAGCCACAAAAAGATCGAAATTTGAATATACGTAACCCACGAAAATTCAAAAGTCGCGATACTTTTTGAACACACCTCGTATACTTTTAAAATTCAATAATACACAATCCTCCAGTAGAAGGGCACGAAGGCTCGGTAGCTTGAGCAGCGATATTGAAATATGTCTACAGAGAAACTCTCTTCTCCCTGAATAATTTTAATTTTCAAGAAATATAGTATGAATGTTTTCTTTGTATCTCTGTCTTTAAATTATCAGAACGTTGAGAACCACAAATTTTATTATATTCTTCCGACGTTTAGGCGACTCGTCGTCACCCTTTTCAAGAAAACTAATCCTATAATATTTATCTTTTGCCCATTTATTTCATTTTAAATTGTAACAGAGGGTCAATGAAACGTCGGAAATGAGGAGAAAGAAAGGGTAAAGTGGATAATTAATTATAAATCAAAGTATAGAGGCTCTCTTACCCTGTTTTAGCGAAGGATGTCCACAGCTCGATAAGGTTTCTTGAGAAGTCCTTCTCCTCATCGGTGTAAGCCATCGCTGGTATGGTCATGGGAGCGCCGAAGATGTAGGGTACATCGTCGAAGTGAAAAGCCCCGTCCCAATCTCTTTGGTTATATCTCCTGTTGTTTTGATGGGTGTATTGATAGAAATAGATGTCATTCTTCCTGAAAAGGTCGTTTTCGACGAAGTACACGGCAGGACATTTGAAGTCGTAGTCTGTCATGACTTGAGACACAGTCATGTCAATCGCCGTAAGGTTGCTTTCATCTACTTCTTCAAAATAAGAATCTAAGATGTTTACGAGAAGTTTCTCGTTCGGAATAGGTTCAAAATATCGACCTAGCATTTTGTAAGCTTGTTTCTTTGTTATTTTTGGAGGATTTTCTTCCCTCATTTCTCTAAATAATCTCTTGTAAGTTGAGCCCGATTCATCTTTCGTGAAACCTATTATTATCTGCGCATCGTTCAGTGTGCTGAAAATAAACGGATATTTACTGTCATATCCTAAGAATTCTTCATCGTAGATAATACTGAGTTGGTTGTAGACATCATAACTGTTCATCATTTCCATCTCTGCTTCTAAAATATCTTGTGGAGATTTAGATCTCATGCATTTAAGAACTTGTTCTGAATGAATTTCAAAAGATTCATCATCCCCGAGACAACCTGAATTCCTGGCTATATTTTCTGATTTTCTCATAACATCTTTCTTGTCCGATATGGTAGTGTGGATGAGGGTTGTGCCGCTCTGAATAATGGCTCTGTGAAAAAGGCCTGCACTGAAAGCTGAAGTGAGGTGAGCAGCAACTGCAATACCTCCTGCACTTTCCCCGAATATTGTGACTCTGGAAGGATCCCCACCGAAGTGGTGGATGTTGTCTTGCACCCATTTAAAGGCAAGCTGTTGGTCATACAAGAGGAGATTTCCTGATTCCTCGGCCGTACCAGCTGTGAACATGCCAAAACTCCCCAGGCGGTAGTTGATGGAAACCAAGACCACGTCTCCCAGTGCGGAAAGAGCCTGACCTTTGTAAAAAGGATAGCCAGTTGATCCAACTATAAAAGCTCCGCCAAACACCCATATTATCACAGCTTTCATTTCCGAAACCTGATTTATATCAGCAGGCTTCCAGATGTTGAGATGGAGGCAATTTTCATTCTCTCCTTCGTCTGATATAAGCCTATTAAGCTTAAGCACTTTGGTGAAATACTGAACTTGATGGCAACTAGGAAGCTGCACGAGAGCTTCAAGTTTCTTCGGAAATTCCTTTAGAGGAAGTGGCTTTTTGAATCTCAAGTCTCCTATGGGTGGTTCCCCATAGGGGATACCTAAAAACTGATCTACTTCTTTGCCTAGGATGTTTATTCTTTCGCCTACAACTTCCCAGTGAGGGGACGTAACCGAGACCTTCTGAACCTCGGCTAGAGTTGACGCCGAAAAGAAGAGAACGAGCAGATATCCCACCATCTGAAACATGACAGCATTTTAATTTATATTAAATTTTCAATATGCTTGACACATATGACACAATATAGGATATATAAATATATATTCAATTACCTAGAAGGCGCTGTATCTTCCAAGTAAATGTTTTGCAACGAATATTGCTATAGCAAATGTTAAAATTATTTTATATCAAAAATAATCCTATGTCTCAAAATAGTATCAATTTCTTATAACAGACGACGCGCTAATGCATCATATAATTTTTTTCTTTTCAATTTTTTTAAATTTCAATTTAAAGCGCTATGTTCCCCTAAGGACACTTGCGCTGTCATACATGTAGGCCTTTACATTTTTCTATACATATATATACAATAATTTTAGAACGTGAATAGAATAGTCATATTATATTAACAATGAGAAAGAGAGAAAAAAACGAGAAAAAAAACTGTGTACAAAAGAAAGAAGTGTCTGGCAATATGTCCAATCAGCATAATAAAAATTATCAGTTTCTTAATAGCAACTTTTCAGTAATAATGGTAGATAGAGGGCTGAAATAGTCATGACTAGAATAGATGAATGGATCAACCATACCCTCTCTACAGAAATTCAGTTCTGGCGCACATTGATGATATCTTCTGTATATGCAAAAAAAGGTCAAGAGAGCTTCATACTACTAACACTTAATAATTACAATCAGGATATTTCCTTTACTCTAGAAACAGAAACTAACCATGTTATCCCATTCCTTGATATTTTAATTATTCGCACCCCATCCTCATTTCACACTACAGTTTATCATAAAAAGCAATGCCCCCCCCCCCCCCCCCCCCCTGTTACACTCACTACAATTCTCACTGTCCTACCTCCCATAAAATCAATATTGTCAGAACCCTTACAAAAAGAATATACACCCATTGTTCCATAGACATCTTTAACACATCTTTAATCCTTTTATTTTATATATATAGACATCTTTAAAATATTAGAAAGAAATCTTATCATAACCCAGCTCTCCGCAGCTTCTTTTCCGCTCTCGTTCATTAATAAATATACTTATACTCCTACAACTTCCAATCCTTTCATGACTTAACGGATCATTGTGCTTTCTTCCTTACTCCCCCTCCTCAGTAGCCAGAAAACTTAAATCTTATGGCATCCGTACCATATATAAAAACTCCCCGAATCTTCTTTCATCCCTCCGTCATCCTCATACTAAGTCCTCAGCTCCTCCTGACCCTCTTCGTTCTATGGGCGCAGTCCACTCCGTCTCATGTGAACAGTGTCCTGCCACTTTCGTTGGTGAGACAGGTAGATCTGTGGCCATCAGAATGACCCGTAATATTTCCAGGCAAGATACCAAATCCCTCATTTATCAACATATGCAGAGCACAGGCCACACTTTCAACATCAAAACCCCACCATACATTACAGGCACATACACATCTTACCCCAAAGACTTATCCTAGAATCCATAGTATTCCACAAACTGAACAGCATCAAACTGAACAGCATCAACAGAAAAATAGATCTTCCAGAAGCTTATCATCCTCTCCTGTCCTTTATTTAAACCTCCCACATGTTTATTTCAATAGCCCTAATCAGGCCGCGTCTCGTGGTTTCAGACTGCAGATTTGATATTTACTTTTCACAAAAATCGGTCTTCTGTTAAGAACCTTTTAAGTTAAGTTCCTACCATTTGTACCATAGTTCTTATAGGTCGCGCTTCATTTCTCGCCTGTTGAAGGGTTTTTACCCGAAAGCTTGCACCTATGCATCAATAAAAGAAACTCGTCTTCCTTCACCATGTTTTTTCGTTTAATTTCAAATCAGGAAGAATTATTTATCTATATTTAAACGATATTTTATTTATAGAGATGACCTGGCTTCGTGTGTCTTCTGCTCGAGTGAATGTTTCGCTGGTAGAATTTTGTTACTGCCTACTAATAATTAGTATCTGGGTTCGCCCGTGGTCTGCTTTAGTGAATATTCCCCCAATGACTTTTGTTTATGTCAATCAAGCATGATACGGCAATATTGTCGTCATAATTTCTGACAAAAAAATATTGTTGCTCAGTACTTGGTTAGTTATAATTTTTCTTGGTTAAAGGTGCGACAAAAAAACTCCAGATTTAAATCTCTGTCCTGTTCAATTTTCAGCGAAATACTAGATGGCGCTCTGCCATCTAAAGAGCACATGTGCTCGTGTCAGGAGATGCTTTCTTTATTTTTAACTAGCCGAATGACCCGGGCAACGCCCAGGTTTTACCCGATTAAATGTTTTTATTCAAATACTATTCGTTACAATTATAAATTGGCGCCGTGGATGTCACTCTTGTGAAACGTCCCGCTCCAAACTTTGTGTCAGAGAAGCGATATTTTCATAAAGAGATGATCTGGCTTTGTGTCTTCTGCTCGAATGAATGTTTTTCTGTTAGAATTTTGTTCATGCACACTAAAAATGAACTGGCTTCACCCGTGGTCTCAGCTTTTTGGAATTTTTCCCGATATAATTTTGTATCTGATAATCAAACATGATACAGCAATACTGTCATCATCATTTTCTGACTAAAAAAAACAACTACGGTATTTTTGCCCAGAACCTGTCAATTTTATTTTTTATTGGCTAAAAATCCGATAAATATATTTTCCAGATTTTTCTCTATGTCCTGTCAAAACACGTTTTACATGTACATTAGGTCAGCTGATATTACTTCCCATCTTCATCGCTAGAGGCGCTGCTTGCGAGCGAAAAGGCAAATTTGCAACGCAATTTGCAAATAACTCGAAGAATATTCGGGATAGAGACCTGAAATTTTCACTATAAGTTTTTCCAGATTCTACTCTAAATACTGTTAAAATTTTAGTCAGATTAGTTACGTATTGTGGACGTGTATAGCCGACATAGGAACAAACTTATCTTTTATTTTTTCTATTGTTTTTCATATATATATATGTAGTAATCCCGACCAAGCCGATGTGGAATGTACTGGGCAGTCGTGGTCGTGGGTGCGTGATGGGACTCCCGCACGAGGACAGTAAGGAACAGAGGCAGGTCTAGATGGTAGCTACAAGAGGTAGAGATAGACCACGGACGGAGGCAGGCGGACCACGGGCGCCGCGGATGCCCCAAGCCTACTCGTGGATAGAAGGGGGGTGTGAGATCCGACCGACCGTATAACGGCGTCACTCTGAAAACAACTACCTTTGTCTCTTTTCTGGGCCCTTTTATACTGGACTCCCGCATATGGCGGTGATTCCTGATTGGCTACTGTAATCACGCCACTTTCTGGCCGTCGCCTTGTCGCCGTCTGGGCTACCTTTACTTCTTTGTTTATTTGTCACTTCCATTGTTACAAGGTCGATACATATTTTTATATAGATATGGGGTTATAATAAATATCAGAAGAAGGTTGTGAACTATCTAACTCAAAATATGCTACATATATATATAAATATGAAGCATATATTGGATCTGAATTTATTAATCAACCAATATTTCTAGGGGCAAAACGCCTCTCTTTATCAAGGCTTTTCTTTGATTTAAACTAAATCACGTGGGTATGTGATCCACTCACGCTATACAAGATCAAAGTAAGAAACTATCTGATGAAAATTTCACTGTATATAAAATATATGTACAATTGTTATATTTAATAATAATAATTAAAAGAGTATATAATTAAATAACATTTGATTAAATAAATGAAGAGACTGAAAAATATTATAGAAATAAAAATGAGTAAGGATTATGATTCAATATTATGTGTTGATAAATATAAATAAAAATATATTACAAGTATAAATATGTGAAAAAATAGTACAAATGTAACATTGTACTGGGATAAGGTGCATAAATTAAGAAAAAGGCATCTCCTTATCGTGCAACTGAAAGTTGCTGATGACTGGCGCCATCTATCGGAATAAATATCAACTATTCTCGTTGATTTTTAATTATTCCAGAATTGGCCAAATACCCATTCTTGATTAATCAAGAAAAGCTAACCACGGACGCGTTTCGGGCTGTTGGCCCTCATCAGCGTGGTGCAAGCTGTACCTCAACGACCAAAAAATTGGTCATTAAGGCATCCTGAAAAATCATGAAACGGGTAGTTAAGGCCAGAATTGCGTGAGGACGCTACACAATGTGAAAAAATAGTACAAATGTAACATTGTACTGGGATAAGGTGCATAAATTAAGAAAAAGGCATCTCCTTATCGTGCAACTGAAAGTTGCTGATGACTGGCGCCAACAGCCCAAAACGCGTCCGTGGTTAGCTTTTCTTGATTAATCAAGAATGGGTATTTGGCCAATTCTGGAATAATTAAAAATCAACGAGAATAGTTGATATTTATTCCGATAGATGGCGCCAGTCATCAGCAACTTTCAGTTGCACGATAAGGAGATGCCTTTTTCTTAATTTATGCACCTTATCCCAGTACAATGTTACATTTGTACTATTTTTTCACATCGTGTAGCGTCCTCACGCAATTCTGGCCTTAACTACCCGTTTCATGATTTTTCAGGATGCCTTAATGACCAATTTTTTGGTCGTTGAGGTACAGCTTGCACCACGCTGATGAGGGCCAACAGCCCGAAACGCGTCCGTGGTTAGCATTTCTTGATTAATCAAGAATGGGTATTTGGCCAATTCTGGAATAATTAAAAATCAACGAGAATAGTTGATATTTATTCCGATAGATGGCGCCAGTCATCAGCAACTTTCAGTTGCACGAGAAGGAGATGCCTTTTTCTTAAGTATAAATATATACAAAAATAATAAAATAAAAATAAAAAATAATAAAAATTTAGGAAGATATAAATTCTCTATAAATTTCTGGACATGCTCTAAACAATAGTCATATACCCGAATTTGACAAAGCATCCATTTTATACCTGAATATTAAAGAAAAGCACTGCAGATTATTTTTAGAAAACTGGGCCTCTATAAAAGATTCAGAAAGCATAAATAGGAAATTTGACCTACCAGAAATTAATAGGGAATTTATATCTTCCTAAATTTTTATTATTTTTATTTTATTATTTTTGTATATATTTATACTTGTAATATATTTTTATTTATATTTATCAACACATAATATTGGATCATAATCCTTACTCATTTTTATTTCTATAATATTTATCAGTCTCTTCATTTATTTAATCAAATGGTTATTTAATTATATACTCTTTTAATTATTATTATTAAATATAACAATCGTACATATATTTTATATACAGTGATATTTTCATCAGATAGTTTCTTACTTTGATCTTGTATAGCATGAGTGGATCACATACCCACGTGATTTAGTTTAAATCAAAGAAAAGCCTTGATAAAGAAAGGCGTTTTGCCCCTAGATATATTGGTTGATTAATAAATTCAGATCCAATATATGCTTCATATTTATTTATAGATATTTTTATGGATTTCTCAATCTTTAATATATATATATATAGATGGAAAATTTGCCGGGAGGAAATTGATCCATAGAAGCATAGGGCACCTCTCCCGTCAAAATAAACGTCAAAACCTGACGCCATCTATAGAATACTAGACGAATGACCCGGGCAACGCCCGGGTTTACCCGATTAAATGTTTTATTCAAACACTATTCGTTACAACTATAAATTGGCGCCGTGGATGTCACTCTTGTGAAACGTCCCGCTCCAAACTTTACATGTACATTAGGTCAGCTGATATTACCTCCCATCTTCACCGCTAGAGGCGCTGCTCGCGAGCAAAAGGGAAAACTCGACGAATATTCGAGATAGAGACCTGAAATTTTCACTATAAGTTTTTCCAGATTCTAATCTATATACTGTTAAAATTTCAGTCAGATTAGTTACGATATAAATCTTCAAATCGAGCGAGCGTCTATAAATATTTCGATTTAGATCAAGTATTCTAATTATTAAGCGAACTATTATTAATAATATTTTGAGAAGATTTCGATTTTAAACGTATTGTTACGAGAATATATATATAGCATTTGCAACCTCCTCCTATAGATGGCGCTTTCGCCTGTTTTGTATCTGCAACTGATGCGGGAGTCGCCGACTGCTGTGGTCCCGTTTCCTGGGGAGGCCACCTCTCCTGGCTGTAAATACCTTTTCATATTGGCCCCAGGAGGTGGCGTAATGTAAATACCCGTTGTTTATTATTCGAGTTATATGTAATGTTTAGTAATAGACGACAATAAAGGAAGTGCTTCTAGTCGCCTCCTGTCATTACTCTTGCCATCATCGCCGGGCTACTGCTACTACTACTCTTCTGGTAAGTCTCTCGTGTCCCCCTACCAGTGGTAAGGCCGAGAGATACTGCCAGAGGAAGGGAGTTTCCACTTGAGCGGTGGAACTCAGAACGTCGTCAGGGTGCCTGCAGGGAGGAGGTACTCCGCGACCGAAGAAGCGAATCGTCGCAAGAAACCGGAGGGATCACGCGTAACACTGGTGTCAGAGGTGGGCTTCTTCCTCGTGGAGGTCACCAGGAGGCTCCTTTTGATATTTTTTTGGTTGCTGACGAATGCCCATCGAGACTAGAGGTCAAAAAATGGCCTCGGAGCAGAACTTGCTGGCCACAATCACCCAGATGATTCAAGGGCTTCGGAAAGAGGAAGAAAGGTTTCTTAAAGAAAAAAGAAGAGTTCTTAAAGAAGAAGAGAAAGAGAAAGAAAAGCTTCTTAGAGAAAAAGAGAAAGAGGAAGAAAAGCTTCTCAGAGAAAAAGAGAAAGAGGAAGAAAGGCTTCTTAGGGAAAAAGAGAAAGAGGAAGAAAAGCTTCTTAAAGAAAAAAGAAGAGTTCTTAAAGAAGAAGAGAAAGAGAAAGAAAAACTTCTTAAAGAAAAAAAAACAGTTCTTAAAGAAAAAGAGAAAGAGGAAGAAAGGCTTCTTCGACAGCAGGAGAGGGAAGAGTTCCACCAGAAAGTGACAAATTTGGAGATTAGATTCCGGAGTGAGATCGGGGGGGTCCAGGCAGCCTTAGAGAATAATATTGGCGAAGTCCGGACAGAGTGCAAGAGGCTGGAGATCGAGCTGGCGCGCATGAAGAGTCTAGAGGGTGCTGTGATCTCCCCTACAGGCCGCAACATACCTCCGCCTACCTTTGACGGACAAACTTCCCTCGAGGGTTTTAGGCACCAATTCGAAGCAGTGACTCTCAACTGGCTGGGGAGAGACCGAAAAAGTGACAAATTTGATTGTGGCTCTTCGGGGACCGGCCTTAGATCTGCTTCAGGCGGTTCCGCGTGCAGATCAACAGAGTTATGCGATGTTGATGGGAGAACTTGAGTTGAGATATGGAGAACAACATCTAAGGCAAGTATACCAAGCTCAACTTAAGCTAAGAAGACAAAAAGTCGGGGAAAGTTTGCAGGGGTTTGAAGCTGATGTCAAGAGGCTCTGTTATCTGGCCTACCCTGGTGCTCCCATTGATTTCCTTGACCAATTGGCCGCCCAGACGTTTATCGATGGTATTCGAGACGTAGAAGTCCAGAGAGTGTTACGACTTGCTTCTTTCGATAAATCAAGAGAGGCGCTGGTTCGCGCCCTGGAGGTGGAGGCGGTCTATCGAGTGAGCGAATCGGGGCACCCACGGGTCCCTGGTGCAGAATTAATTGTGGAAGAAAGCACCACTGGAGGCGGTAGGAAATCGAACGCCATTAAGGAGATACTGAAGAGACTAGAACGGCTAGAAGAGACCGGCAGGCCTGGCAGACGATCGTCTGGGCCCTGTTTCCGCTGTGGACGACATGGTCATCTGAAGAGGCAGTGCTCCGTCAGGCTGCCCGACCAGAGACAGCCAGGGAAACTAAGTTCTTCCAACGTTATGGACCGGCCTGGAAGAAAACATAGCAATGCAGATGCTCTCTCCAGAAGACCTTGTGGCGACTTCAAGCATTGTGAGAAAATTGATGAACATGAAGTAACCTCAAGGAGGACAACTATGGTGCCTAGTGACGATTGGACCTCTGAAAGTTGTAGGACTATCCAGCAACGGGATCCCAACGTCGGCCCAATCTTGGAATGGAAAGAAATGGGGAATGAAAGACCAAGCTGGGAAATGATATCCGACAAGAGCCCCGAATTGAAGACCTTGTGGTCACAGTGGGACTCCCTCAGTATAGAAAACGGACTGCTGAAAAGAATTTGGGAAAGTGCCGATGGAAAGAGTAAAACCATGCAGCTAGTAGTCCCTAAGGTCCAGGTTCCCAATGTCCTTCGGGAAATACACGGTCGAGTCTCGTGGGCTCATTTTGGCATCAATAAAATGCTAAAGAAAGTTAGGGAGAGATTCTATTGGGTCTACTATCACGAGGATGTGGAAAGGTGGTGCAAAGAATGCGACAGGTGTGCCGCAAGCAAAGGACCAAAAACTAGGTCTAGAGGAGTGATGAGGGAATACAATATGGGCGCACCATTTGAGAGAATCGCGATCGATGTGATCGGCCATTCCCAGTTACAGAAGGCGGCAACAGATATATTTTGGTCGCCATGGATTATTTCACTAAGTGGCCTGAAGCCTACGCAATCCCGAATCAGGAGGCTACGACGGTTGCGAAAGTTCTAATGGACAACCTAATTTGTCGGTTTAGAGTGCCACTGGAACTGCATTCGGATCAAGGACGAAACTTCGAGGCAGGGGTGTTCCAAGAATTATGTAGGCTGTTGGGAATACGGAAGACAAGAACTACTCCCCTTCACCCCCAATCTGATGGAATGGATGAAAGGTCCAATAAAGCAATGAAGGAACATTTGTCTAAAGTTGTGGAGCAGCACAAAAGGGATTGGGACGTAAGACTGCCGCCATTTCTTATGGCGTACCGTGCCGCTATTCACGAGACAACTGGGCAGACACCGGCCAAGATGTTTGGAAGAGAATTACGACTTCCATGTGATTTGGAGTTCGGCAGTCCTGAGGAGCCGCCGGCAGAGGTAGCTGGTTATGTGAACAATTTGAGGGGTCTTCTGTTGGAGACTCACGAATTGGTTAGGACCAAGATTCGCACGGCAAGCCACCGGATGAAGACTCGCTATGACCAAAGGGCGAACCACGATGGATTTGGACAAAATGATTTAGTATGGCTGTTTCATCCAAAAAGAAAAAAGTTACTTTCACCGGAGTTGATGGCAGTTTGGGAAGGGCCCTACAAAATCATCAAAAGGATCAATGATTTGGGCTACCGTATCCAGCGAAGTTCTAAATCAAGGGCCAAGGTGGTGCATTTGGGAAGACTGGCTTGTTACCAAGGAGATAGGACTAATTGGACCTGATCGGGACGATCTGGTTTAAGGGGGAGGTAGTGTTACGAGAATAGCACTTGCAACCTACTCCTATAGATGGCGCTTTCGCCTGTTTTGTATCTGCAACTGATGCGGGAGTCGCCGACTGCTGTGGTCCCGTTTCCTGGGGAGGCCACCTCTCCTGGCTGTAAATACCTTTTCATATTGGCCCCAGGAGGTGGCGTAATGTAAATACCCGTTGTGTATTATTCGAGTTATATGTAATGTTTAGTAATAGACGACAATAAAGGAAGTGCTTCTAGTCTCCGTGCCGCTTCCTGTCATTACTCTTGCCATCATCGCCGGGCTACTGCTGCTGCTGCTACTACTCTTCTGGTAAGTCTCTCGTGTCCCCCCACCAGTGGTAAGGCCGAGAGATACTGCCAGAGGAAGGGAGTTTCCACTTGAGCGGTGGAACTCAGAACGTCGTCAGGGTGCGTGCAGGGAGGAGCTACTCCGCGACCGAAGAAGCAAATCGTCGCAAGAAACCGGAGGGATCACGCGTAACAGTATTTATAACCTTGATAGATGGCACAGTTCGTGAGCTAAGTAGAATAATTTGAATATATAGTTTTATTATTAAATAATATATACAAGGTGGGATCAATAAATAAGGTGAATTATAATTTATTTAAAAAATAATAACGATATTAAAAATTAGGACTTGATTTATTCAAAATAATCACCTTGGCTTTCTATACATCGTCTCCGTCGTTCTGGCAACTTGTAAATACCCTCTTTATAGGCACTCTTAGGAAGCGTGTGAAAAAAATCTTGCACCACTTTCTGGACATCTTCATCCGAGTCAAATCGCTTTCCCTTTAACTCCTTCTTTAGTAGTCCAAAAAGGAAATAGTCAGAGGGGGCTAGGTCTGGACTATATGCAGGATGTTCTAAAACTTCAAAACCTAATTTAATGATTGTAGATACAGTTTTACATGATGTATGCGGCCTTTGAAACCCGAATACGGTCAAGTTTTTGGTTAAATTAAGGAAATGTGGAATTCATCCATTTTTGAACTCGTTAACCTATTTATAAATATTTTTTTAAACAAATAAGACTCACCATAGATATGTTTCATTCTTTGGCCTATTTGAGATGTTTGAATACCTTCTGCATTCAAGAAACGAATAACTGCACGTTGTTCAAGCGTGGTGTAATCCTTCAAGGGAGCTTCCATTTTAGCTTATCTAAAAGTCTCGCGCCGCGCGTGGAAAAAAAGAACAGAACACCTTAAATAGGCTCTCGATGTTATATTTTAATATTCTGTGGTTTAAATTATTTTTGTTCTTTTAATTTTTAAGAAATAAGATAATTCACCTTATTTATTGATCCCCCCTTGTAATTTAAAATAGCCTATCGTTTTCCTCGTATTTTTTTTTTACCTATGTATGGAAATTTTGGTACTGTAAAAAAAAAAAAACTTTGCTTCAATAATATAAAAAAAACCACCCAGGCTAAGTTTCGAACCAAGGTTGTGGAAATACGAAGCCGTACACCTAACCATTAAGCTACGCTTGGCATCATAAATATTCGCATGTAAAGCTATTTCAGGCCTTACATATTTCTAACGACCTTTTTGAAATAGGTTTTTAAAACATGGAAATTATAATACTTCAAATAAATAGAAATAGAGTGAACACACACACAAATAAAACATACCAATATTTCGAATTAGAGAAGTTATTTTAAACGGCGAATTAGATCAGTTATATCTAAAAATGAAAATATATAAATCTTCAGATCGAGCGAGCGTCTATAAATATTTCGATTTAGATCAATTATTCTAAACGTAAGTGTTATTAAGCGAACTATTATTAATAAAATATTGAGAAGATTTAGATTTTAAACGTATTTATAACCTTTTAGTACTTGATAGAGGGCGCTGTTCGTGAGATAAGTAGAATAATTTATATATATAGTTTTAATAATTGATTTATATATATATTTTTAAAATAGCCTATCGTCTTCTCCGTATTTTTTTTACCTATGTATGGAAATATCGGTTTGAATTAGTGAACTACTGCGAATTTGTATACCGGACATACAAACAAACAAACATACAAACATTGATAGAATCATAAACACCTGTGTAAATACTCACCCCTCTTCTTACACCCCCTACTCTAAGATGGACCTTTAATAATTTTACCCAATCCTCCTCTAATCAATTTAACTTTGTATGTATCGTTTTTGTGTGAACAATTAAATAAAGAGGTACATCTAGAAGGAACGTAGAAACCAAACCTAAACTACCAAAACTGAAACCTGAGATCAATCGCCCAGACACCGCGGCGCCAGACGTTCGATGACGTAACGCTTGAGCATATAAAAAGGGCTGGCTCCGCAGCCAATGGGATTCAGATCAGCAGATGCAAGATAGCAGACAGCAGCAGCAGATAGATCGTTAGTAAGTTTTTGTGAACGGGGTGGATGGCCCGCCGGCCGCAACTTGGTCTCTGCGTTCCCTCTCTCTGATGCCTCGGTTCCCCTTTGATTCGTCTCTGTGTGCTTTACCACTCACCACCATCACGACTGCGCAATCACCATCTTTCCCCACGACTCAATACAACAGACCAGACCACCGATTTACCACATATGTATGTGATAATTTGTATATAACAATATGTAATCCCACCACAATCTATGCAATGTATCGTCAAAAGATTGAAATAAAAGTTAGGCTTCGCGAAAAGAGAGAACAGCAATTACCAGAATTGCATCATCCAGGAAGTAAAACTAAAGTTCAAAGACCTTCTTCTTCCTGGAAGTTGGCAATCATGACAACAATGGAGGTACCAACAGCCAATCACAGTTAAACATGAACAACTAATAACCAATCAGAGGTAACCACGTAGGACGATCCCATCCAATGAAAAGCCGAGAGAGTTAACGAGGAAGATCTCGGACTGAAAAGTTAGCAGAAGGCAGGCGACCAGGCTAGAAGCAAGGTGTTCTCAACTCAGGCTCCAACCCAGGTAACATTCTCTTCGATCATGTGAAAGGCAAGGTACCACCTCCAGTCCCAACTCTCTCCCTTATCGCGAAGCTCAGGTTCTATCCCATCCAGGTTTTGTCTCGTTATTTCCCCTGTGGAGGCCCACCATTCAACCAACGACTGCGCCATCCATCATAAACCTCCACCATTCACCACAAGTCATCAATCCCAAAGTAAGTTGACAGGAGTTAACAGGATCTTACACAGGATCAACATCGAAATAATATTATAATGAGTCGACAGGATCTATTCGAATCTCACATAGAGTCGACAGGATTCTAATTCGACTATCACAGAGAAAGTCGACAGGATCTATTCGATATCTCACAAAGAAAGTCGACAGGATTCTAATCGATATAATATATATAAATATATTTGTAGCTGTCGTGGTCGAATGGAAGGGCGCAAGCGTTGTGCATGTATGCGTCAAAAAAGAACTTGTTCGACACTCGTGAGCGCGCGCGCTCGCGGCTGCCAGATTCATTTTGTACAGATTTATACATGGATGAATTTGTATTTACAATTTAACATAATAATTATGTTTAAAATAAATTATACATTTAGGATATTATACAAATTATGACAGATGAAACCTGTGTGAGATAAATAAATTTAAAAGTTTTTTTAAAATTATTTAGTTGAGATTGGGAGGCAATTTTATAAATTGAATTCTGATATTATGGTACAAAAATTAAAAAAAATTGTGTGATATTATACTAAAAATATGTACAAGTATAGATTAAAATAACAACAAATCGGATATATAATACATAAGATAATAAAGTTTTAAATGTAGCAGGATACGAACCTGTGTGATGTGGCTACGACTGTGTATCTGTTTGTGGGAGTGTTCTATGTGTGAGAGGATCTCCTGCGCTGGAGTGTTGGTGGATTGATGATGGGCTGAGCATCCTCCTTTGTACCGTACTCTCCATAGGGAACGTAAGAAGAGGGGTGTAAAAAGGTGCTCAGGGTTGAAAAAGAATGAATGTTTGAGGAATGAGGACTTGGGTCGTGGCGAACAATTCGGTAGGATGATCCAAACTGGGCCAATGGAGTCCTCGGAAGGTTTCTCGTTTGGGATGGAGAGAAAAGGGGACGGTTATCATGTCAATGAAGCAGCGTAAGGATATTATCTCTTTAGTTGGTGTGTGAACATAATGGTCTATTGCAAGTGGTCAGAGGGAAATGTTCTGAATTCTGTGACGTACATCCTGAACGTATTGTTTCAAGACGGGTCTGTGACTACACTGGTCAACAAGATTTTTGCACAAGAGAACCTGATTATGTTTCTAGTGTAACTTTTCATGCTGAACTCAAAAATCTAATCAGAAATTTCCCATCACGTATGGTTTTTGCGTGACGGTCTTTTTTTAGTATTGGGATAAATACAGTAAAAAATGCAAACAATGTCACGTAACTGGTTTATCAAAAAATATTTTTCTTTGTCCACAAAGAAATAGCATCTTATCTACATGTCCTGAATCCAAATATACCATTAGTTTTTTTCTATTACGCAATATTTCTGAGATACACCTACTTGAAATTTGGAAATCTAGTTAATATATAGGCATATATGAACGAAACATTTATTTATTGAAAAGCAGTGACAGTGGATTTTCTTCTATACCTTGCATGTGGTAGATCCCTCTTGAGTGTCCAGCAGTAGTCGGCAAGCATAACGGGACTCCATTTACCTTGGTACCGCTTCTCCATGCTTGATATATCTTGATGAAACCTCTCACCATGCTCATCGCTAACTGCGCCAAGATTGTCTGGAAAGAAATCTAGATGTGAATGCAGGAAATGGATCTTGAGGGACATGTTATATCCCAGTGCCTTGTAGGAAAGCAACAGATCATTAACTATGTCTCGGTAATTTTCAACCTTGACACTTCCTAAGAAGTTTTTGCAAACGTTTCTAAAGGAATTCCATGCTGCTGCTTCAACTTCATTCAAACTATTTTGAAAATTTCCATCCTGCTGCAATTCTCGAATCTGAGGTCCAACGAAAATGCCTTCTTTAATATTCGCTTCACTTATACTAGAAATTTTTTGTTTTAGGTAGGCAAATCCACTGGCATTTCGATCCATTGCCTTGACAAAGTTCTTCATTAATCCCAGTTTAATATGTAATGGTGGTAAGTAAATATTTTCTGAATCGATCAGGGGTAGATTTGCAATATTTTTATATCCTGGAGTAAAGATTTTACGGTTTTGCCAGATTTTTTTAATGTAATGCCTTTCCCTATCTCTGCTATCCCACTCACATAGAAAACAACAAAATTTTGTATATCCAAGCTGTAATCCACGCAAGAGAGCAACGACTTTCAAATCGCTGCATATTTTCCAACCGTATCTTTCGTATTCTATCTTTTTCAAAAGCAGTTTCATGTTTTCGTAAGTCTCTTTCATGTTGGATGCATGTATTTATCCCAATACTAAAAAAAAGACCGTCAGGCAAAAACCATGGGTGATGGGAAATTTCTGATTAGATTTTTGAGTTCAGCATGAAAAGTTACACTAGAAACACCATCAGGTTCTCTTGTGCAAAAAAAAGGTTTTTTTTGTAGACCTGTGCTATCAGTAATCCTGCTGACACCTTAAAAGGAAATGAATTAGGGAAAAACTATCAGTTCTGGGTGGTCAATGGGCAACACAGGTGGTGTTATTTTAATTAAAAATAGATTTCCGCCATGCTATATAGGAATTCTCTGACGATAAAATCTTATGGGGGGTCATCAATCCTGATGTCGTGGTCACCATCTTTTTCTGAGTGATTAATGAAGTCCTTGAAGGTTTTCCAAAGGACCATCGAAAGCTCTTCAAGACATTGAATCAAGATAGATTGTATTTGTCTTAATCGGGACGACGGCAATAAATAAATCAGCAGATGTATAATCGTAACGGAGACGTTTGGGTTAATATACGCCATTGTAAGGAGGGATAGAAAGAATATTGAGAATTATTTAATCCTATTAAAATATTTAACTATGGGCAACGGTATTAACGTATTTTTACTTATAACTGACCTATTTTCTAATTTCGCATCGTCACAGTTAATAAGGAGAGCACTTAATTGAGGGCTGATTTGCGGAGTATGATTACGTGGTGGTGAGGATGGGAGCATTATCTTCGTTGTAGGGGAAGGTTCTAATTGGATATCAGACTTTGGCATGGTGTCAGGAGTAGAAATGTATCTGACTGTTAATGTTGGTTCGTCATTATCTAAGAAAATATCCGGGTTCATGTGATTAAATGGGTTACTTAATGTAGATGCAAAATTATTATAATCGTCATGAAATATTTCAGGGGGGAAATGATGGTAAATGAAATATGATTTTGGCTCGCTATTGTTGTTCGTTGAGTGAGGTGTGAAGATGTACTTAGTGTCTTCGGAATAGTGTTTCAATTTGTTTACGTGGATAATTTCCGTGTCTAAATTTTGAGCTTGATTAGGTCTATTGATTCTAACTGTATAGGGGGATATCACCTCAATTATCTCATATGGTCCACTGAAGTAAGGCACTAATTTGCCCTTATTGGGGTGTTGATAAATTTTTTAAGGACTAGATCGCCTACCTCAAAGTCGGGGGACCTGTGATTTTTATCAAATCTGATCTTATCTAGCTTATGACGTTCTTTCGTTCTTTGTAACGCTAGGCGTCTATATTCAGTCACCGATGGATAAGGATCTAGATATTGTGATAGTTATTTCGGCAGGGAGCCGTTCATGAGGTATGATGGGGGAAATCCCGTGACGGAATGAGGGGTATCGTTATATGCCTTAACTACTTTGGATTGGAGCATAGTCCAACTAGCTCTAGGATGTTGAAGATGGCGGAGCCTAAGTTTTCCGGTCAGGGTTGCGTTCAAACGTTCGGATAAACCGTTTGCTTGTGGATGGTTGCTGGTAGTGAGCATTGGTTGGATGTTATGGGAGATTAAAAATCTCCTAAACCTTAGTGATGTAAGGAGACGCTTCGGACAACCACTTTGTAGCACCCTTTTTATTACTTGAATATATGTGGTCGTACTGGTGGAACGAGATGAAAATATCCATGCGAATCGAGTCGCGTGGTCTACTACTACATGCAGGTAATTTTTTTCACTTCCATATCTAGCAAACCCGGCTATAGTGTCCATAGAGACCAGATCGAATGGTAGTGGGGATTCTGACAATTCGCCTAACTCTCCATACTTCGGTCCTTTTGGGGTTTTGCTCATTTGACAGATGTTACAATTCTTAACGAAGGCACAAATGTCTATCGACATTCCGCTCCAAAAGTATTGGGCGGAGATGATCCTAGTTAATTGAGAAATTCCTGGATGATTGAATTTCTGGTGGGCTTCTCTAAGTATGGTGGGTCGTAAGGATGGTGGAACAACTATTTTTGTCACACCACGTCTGGTGACGGTAGTCAGGCCTGAGGTTTGGTGAACATACTTGGAATTATCCCGAAGTTCACTTTGGTACATTTTTGATTGCGTGGCGTCAAGAAGGCCAAAAAATGGATTTCGAGATAACAGGTCAGCCTTCTAGTTGTTTGGTGCCTTTGGTGAACTTCACCTGATAGTCGTAGAATGACAATCTCAAACTCCATCGAAAGAGTCTTCCTGTCGGATTTTTGATGTTTTTCAGCCACTGTAAGGCGCAATGATCGGTGACAATAGTAAAATAATTTTCCGTCAGATAGACCTTGAAACGATCTACTGTTTCAATTATGGCCAGACACTCTAATTCGGTGATGGTATAATTGCTCTCGTATTTGCGCAGAATGCTGCTATAATATTGCACTGGATATGAGTTTACATCTGGATGGAGCTGTTTCAGTACTCCTCCTATCCCTTGCAAAGATGCATCAGAGTACACTTGGCAGGGCAAATCTGATTTATAAAGATGGAGAATGGGACCTGATGAAAGTAGTTGTTTGAGTTTGTCAAACGCCTTTTGTCAGTCTGAAGTCCATTCCCATTTAACGTTTTTTTTTTCAAAAGTTGATTTAGAGGATTTCTAATGCGCGCATAATCTGGAATGAATTTGTTGTACACATTAATGGCGCCTAGGAATGATTGCAAAGTTTTTACGTTAGTAGGGGGTTTTATGGCATTAATTACATCTATATTCCTAACATGTGGAGTGCAAGTACCTGAACTAATCTTATATCCCAGGTAGTCAATAGATGTCTTGAAAAACTGGCCTATATTAAGATTTAATTTTATATTTTCTAATTTGCAAAAGTGAAAAAATTCCTGTAAGTGTCTTAAGTGTTCCTCTAAACTGTTAGAATGGATTATGAAGTCACCAAAATAATGATTAGTAAATATTAATTTGTGTTTCTCTATCAATTGATTTAACTGCCTTTCGAATATTAGGGGACTTAATTTGAGAACAAATGGAAGTCTATTAAATTGGTATTGCCCCAGGTGGGTTACAAATGAAAGTAGAGGCCTAGATTCGGGAGGATAGGAATTTTCCAGAAGGTGGAGGTTATATCTATGGTGGAAAAGTATTTGGAATTAGATAATTCATCTAGTAAGGTTTCTATTAGTGGTATGGAATATAATTATCCACAGACATTAATTCGATAAGTTTTCTAAAATCTACACAAAAACGTTTCGAGCCATCCTTTTTTTTTTTGCAAGTGTTACGGGAGCGGCATATGGGCTATTCGATGGTTCTATTATTTCATTTTCGAACATTTTCTCTATTTAATATTTTATTTCAGGGTAATCGCTATATGGTATTCTATATGGTCTTAGTGTTATAATCTTATCACTGTTAGGTATAATTTTAACCAGGTCGATATTTAAAGCAGGTACTGAAAACTTATCGATAGGAAACAAACCAATATTTTCTCTAATAAGATTTTTACATTCATTTATTAGATGAGGAGAGATGTGCAACTATATAATTTTCTACATTTGTGCTACTATTAAGGTTATCGTGAGGAAAAGATTGAGTATTGTGGGGCATGGAATGGTTATTAGGGTCGTGTTGAATTGTAAGTTTGAATCAGTACCTTGTTCTACATCTAGCTTTTCTTCTTCTTCCAAGTTCTTTGACTCTGTACAATGTTCTTCATCTGTATTTTTCGCTTCATTTCCATCATGATCTTTTCCCTTGTTGTATTTATCGTCCTTATTCTCTGCATAATCAGATTTATTTATGGTTTTCAAATCTTGGGATTCTGTTTCCTTATAATTATCCTTTATTTTAGATTCCGTATCTCCAGTTGGTCTTGCTTCCACCAATTTCCTCGATGCTTGAACTTTGACAACTCTTTTCTCATTTTCCTCATTATTATCAATCGATTCAGTTTCATCATCTGAAATCTTTACTTGATCAGCACCTTCAGCTACTGCTCTAGAATTGTTCACCGGTTCATAACCTTTAATTGCAGTTTCAGAATCCTTTACTCTATTACCCTTAGTTTCAGCTTCCGAATCCCTTATTCTATCGCCTTTGGATTCAGCCTCAGAATCTTCCTTATTCTTTAAATTTGCCTCTTCATATTTTTCATTAGCATTTTCCTCTTGCTCCAACTCTTCCTTATTAAAGTCCATTTCTAATATATATTCATCACTTGAGACTTTGTCTCCCTTTATATTTTCTTCTTTAAATTCAACTTCATTTCGATCACCAGTAGAAATAACATCTTTCTCCTGCTCACGCATTACGCGAATTTTGCACTCTAAATAAAATCTTTCCATTATATAGATTTCACAATCCTCAAATTCCCTATTTATCTCATCATCGGTAATAGCCTCTTGGGCCAATAAAATTCCCTGGCATTGTTCATTCAATGCCACCAGCTCCAAATGGAGAGATTCCAACCTATCATACTTTGCATATATCCTATTTCTATCAATGGAAGAATCCTTTAACTCTGCCTTTAAACTATTGACCTGCTCAGTAAATTTACCTCTGGCAGCCTTTCTTATTTCGCTCAATTCCTCCATTTCACCACCAAGCCTATCGCGTCCGGCTCACCAAATGTTAAAACTAACAAAAAATGTAAAAAATAATAAATCTGTTCAAGAAATCAAATTCTGGAGGTAGCGATAGGCAGGTGTTACTCTGGAGGAAATGATCAGCCTTATCGATATAGAAATAAAAATTATGAGGCTTTATTACACAATGATTAAATACAAAAAAGATGAACTAATCTCAGTCCAATCAGTCTCGAGCTATCCGGGTAAGCTTGACTCAGCTTCTCTTCAAACTCTTACTTCTTTATAGCTCAGACTTTATCTTCTTTAAAACTTGAGACTTGAGCCTCAGGCCTTATCTTCTGCCTTTTAACTTGAGCTTCAGGCCTTATCTTCTGCCTTTTAACTTGAGCTTCAGGCCTTATCATCTGCCTTTTAACTTATGCTTCAGGCCTTATCTTCTGGGTTCCAACGAACCTCTCAGTGCCTTTCCTCTTGAGCCTCAGGCCTTATCTTCTGGGTTCTTTTTAACTAGAGCTTCAGGCCTTATCCTCTGGTGCCTTTTAACTAGAGCTTCAGACCTTATCCTCTGGTGCCTTTTAACTAGAGCTTCAGGCCTTATCCTCTGGTGCCTTTTAACTAGAGCTTCAGGCCTTATCCTCTGGTGCCTTTTAACTAGAGCTTCAGGCCTTATCCTCTGGTGCCTTTTAACTAGAGCTTCAGGCCTTATCCTCTGGTGCCTTTTAACTAGAGCTCCAGCTCCTTGTTCCGCTCTCCTGATCTGCAGACTCCTCTCCTAATCTGCCGACTCTTACTCCTGATCTGCCGACTCTTACCGCTTCCTCTGGCTGCGCCTTTCTTTTTATAGGGTCCCAAGCACGTGATCAAACCACATAAAAAACTACAAAAATCAAACCTAAACAATTGAATCTCTTCATCAAAAAAGAAAAATATGCAAAAAACCTATGCAAAAGACTTATGCAAAAACTGCAAAAAACCATGCAAACAAGTTTCAACAATATCTGTACAAAATAAATCTGGCAGCCAGCGCGCGGGGGCGAAGGCCACGCCTCCGCCGCGCGCGCGGGCTCACGAGTGTCGAACAAGTTCTTTTTTTGACGCATACATGCACAACGCTTGCGCCCTTCCATTCGACAACGACAGCTACGACAAGTAAGAGTCGACAGAAATAAGAACCTCAAGAGAATGAGCGAGGCAAAAAGACAAGAAGGCCAGAAAGAGGCCGAGTTAGCTCAAGAGAATAAGTCAGTAATTGATGCACTAACAGCGATGATGAGAAGACTAGGGCGGGACGCGCCCACCACCGCAGCCAGATTTGACGGTTCAAGTTCCGCGGAATCGTTCTTAAGGGAGCTGGAGAGGTCCCCGGAATTCCAAAACAGCAGCTGTAACGAACAAGGCCGCATGGTAGTGGCAGAGCTAGAAGGAGAGCCCTGGAGAACACTCCAATCCATGGACTACCTCCATGAACCCTACTGGAGGATCAAACAGGTCCTTGAAGATCTGTACCCCCCACCCAAGACTCCGACACATCAATAATTCTATCAACTACGTTGCGGGCGTCAAGTCTTACAAGCATACTATATACAGAAGGTATGCTAGGGTACGCAGCTCGAAATCAACCGCACGGAAATGGTCAATGCTCTTACTCAAGGAATGCCTTCCTACAGTCGCAATCTCCTACTGATTGCATCACCCAGCAGCCCGTCGGAATGGTTCACTCTGGCCAGGAGAATCTATGGGATCGGCGAAGACCCAAGTCGTCCCTGCATTTCCTCTTCCACAGAACGCCCATCTCCGCGCCAATCCGGTAGACAAACAAATAATCCGTCAAGGCGCTCATCCGAAGAAGTGCCTCATACCCAGAAGCTACCAGGAGGATCTCTCTCCACCCCGCCTACACCATGCAAGCACTGCCAAGGGCCCCACTTGAACAATCAGTGTCCACAACGGTCCACCTTGCCTGGACAGCGTGCCGATCATCCTCGACTAGCGACACGGCCGCGGCATTTTCGTGACCCAAGAGACAGCGCTACCAAGTAACCAGAAGTACAACACACACGCCATTACCGGCGTAAGTACTCTGACTCTAAATTTGCTACTGACCAACCATTTGTTTTCATTTCTAATAGATACTGGCACTAATATTAATATTATTTGTTTAAAACAAATCAAAACATTAGGAACTAAAATGTTACCTTTAAATAGTGATGTTACTATTAGGACTTTGTCTCATAATATCCAACCTGTGGGATTTTCAATTATTTTGGTTACTGTAGGATCCATTAAGGAACACTTGTTATTTTATATAATAGAAATTTATCTACTATTTGGCATTTTTCTTTAAATTCATTGAGGATATTTCGATTAACTATTGTTTTTATTTTCAAAGTCTCAAGTGATGAATATATATTAGAAATGGACTTTAATAAGGAAGAGTTGGAGCAAGAGGAAAATGCTAATGAAAAATATGAAGAGGCAAATTTAAAGAATAAGGAAGATTCTGAGGCTGAATCCAAAGGCGATAGAATAAGGGATTCGGAAGCTGAAACTAAGGGTAATAGAGTAAAGGATTCTGAAACTGCAATTAAAGGTTATGAACCGGTGAACAATTCTAGAGCAGTAGCTGAAGGTGCTGATCAAGTAAAGATTTCAGATGATGAAACTGAATCGATTGATAATAATGAGGAAAATGAGGAAAGAGTTGTCAAAGTTCAAGCATCGAGGAAATTGGTGGAAGCAAGACCAACTGGAGATACGGAATCTAAAATAAAGGATAATTATAAGGAAACAGAATCCCAAGATTTGAAAACCATAAATAAATCTGATTATGCAGAGAATAAGGACGAAAAATACAACAAGGGAAAAGATCATGATGGAAATGAAGCGAAAAATACAGATGAAGAGCATTGTACAGAGTCAAAGAACTTGGAAGAAGAAGAAAAGCTAGATGTAGAACAAGGTACTGATTCAAAGGTGGTAGAAGAAAAGCAGATAGATGTAGAACAAGGTACTGATTCAAAGGTGGCAGAAGAAAAGCAGATAGATGTAGAACAAGGTATTGATTCAAAGGTGGAAGAAAAAATTATTGATCCAAAAGATTGGTTGAATGAGGGGTTCATCGAAGGAGTTAATGAAAATCCACCTAGGTAAAAGGACACTATTTGCCCCGTCACTTTTTGTTTAAGAGTGAGTCCAAAACGACGCCTATACGGCCAGTATTTGACGACGCTTCCTGTCGAGGACGCAACGGACTTTCCTTGAAACGATATTTAAGGAGGGGACCCATTCTACTGAGAAGAATCCCGGAAATAGGGATAAAATTTCGGAAAATAAGTTCGGAATTTTGGCCGACATGAGAAGATATTTCCGGTTGATGGCCATCAAGGAGAATGATTGGGACTACCTCAGATTTCTTTGGAAGAAGAGGATGGACGCTTATGGGGCAATCTTGGCTGGTGGCGGGAAGACCTGGTAGAGCTGTCTCCCGAGTAATGGGTGGCGGGAGGACCTGGTAGAGCTGTCTCCCGAGATGTCTCCCGAGCTGTCTCCAGAGTGTGGCGGGAAGACCTGGTAGAGCTGTCTCCCGAGTAATAGGTGGCGGGAAGACCGGGTAGAGCTGTCTCCCAAGTAATAAGTGGCCAAGCAGTCTCCCGAGTAGCAGGTGGTCAGGGAAACTGTCTCCCGAGTGGCAGGTGGTCAGGGTAGCTATCTCCCAGGTAACAGGTGGCCAGGGATAGTTCCCGAGGTTTATAAAAACAGATATGGCAGAGAGATTAAGAGATCTGAGGGATATATCTCTGGATAATGTGGCCATTGTATAAAATTAATTTTGACAATAATAATTGTCAAAATTTGGTGGGAGGATGTTGAAACTGGTTTGCATGGTTTTTTGCATAGTTTTTGCATAAGTCTTTTGCATAGGTTTTTTGCATATTTTTCTTTTTTGATGAAGAGATTCATTTGTTTAGGTTTGATTTTTGTAGTTTTTTATGTGGTTTGGTCACGTGCTTGGGACCCTATAAAAAGAAAGGCGCAGCCAGAGGAAGCGGTAAGAGTCGGCAGATTAGGAGTAAGAGTCGGCAGATTAGGAGAGGAGTCTGCAGATCAGGAGAGCGGAACAAGGAGCTGGAGCTCTAGTTAAAAGGCACCAGAGGATAAGGCCTGAAGCTCTAGTTAAAAGGCACCAGAGGATAAGGCCTGAAGCTCTAGTTAAAAGGCACCAGAGGATAAGGCCTGAAGCTCTAGTTAAAAGGCACCAGAGGATAAGGCCTGAAGCTCTAGTTAAAAGGCACCAGAGGATAAGGCCTGAAGCTCTAGTTAAAAGGCACCAGAGGATAAGGCCTGAAGCTCTAGTTAAAAGGCACCAGAGGATAAGGCCTGAAGCTCTAGTTAAAAGGCAGAAGATAAGGCCTGAGGCTCAAGTCTAAAGTTTTATAGAAGATAAAGTCTGAGCTATAAAGAAGTTAAAGTTTGAAGAGAAGCTGAGTCAAGCTTACCCGGATAGCTCGAGACTGATTGGACTGAGATTAGTTCATCTTTTTTGTATTTAATCATTGTGTAATAAAGCCTCATAATTTTTAGAATCATCGATAAGGCTGATAATTTCCTCCAGAGTAACACCTGCCTATCGCTACCTCCAGAATTTGATTTCTTGAACAGATTTATTATTTTTTACATTTTTTGTTAGTTTTAACAGATATACATGGATGAATTTGTATTTACAATTTAACATAATAATTATGGTGAAAATAAATTATACATTTTGGATATTATACAAATTATGACATATATCTTCCCGGCTTCGCCCGGTTTTTACCCGAGTAAAGGTTTGCCTAACGAACATTTGTTAAAACGATTCTAGCAAACATCCAATCCCTACTGAATCTACACTTGTCGATACTCTCGATAATTTCAAATTTTTTCCCGTTCCCCTCAAAAATACTCGATAAGTTGAATAAATTCAATATTAATTGGTCCACTCGGTAATTTGAAGTTGAAGGAATAGTATCTTGCCACAAACAAACATTTGAAAATAACTGAATTTAGCGAATGTACCCGGCTTTGCCGGTTTTTACCGGAGTAAAAGTTTTCCTAACGAACCTTTGTTAAAAAGATTCTATAAAACATCCAATCCACCTATATATAGATTTATAAACGTATATAAATATCGTTATATGCGTTTAAATATATTTTTGAAAAACATATTTTTTTAAAAATCATTTATTAAATTTTAAATAAGAATTGTCACGTTTGTGAATTTTATAATTAAATATTTCTTTTTTTTCTCAATGAATTATGTATATTAATTCAAAATTTCATTTTTGTTATCATCATCACATACAATGTAATTTTTTTTATATAAACAAACGATAATAAACAACAACAACAATGTAATTTGCATCATCATTATTATAAAACAACAACAAATCAAATTAACAATGTAAAAATATATTTTATCATTACAACATTTTAACATTTAAAACAAAAACGTTGCAATATTTTCTTTAAATATATATTAATATTGAAATGCCTAGATTTTTTACAACGTTATTAGGGAATATTATATTACTAAATTCTCAAATTAAATTTATTATACTTGGAACACATTTTAGCATTTTTACAATTTATAAATGTAATTTCACAAGACACCGCGAGAAGCGCTGCTTGCGAGTGAAAGTAGAAAATTTGCAAATAAAATTGCAACGATTATTTATTTTAAATCATATTCAAACCAGAAACCTTCCCGGTAGTATAGTAAATATATAACTTCCTAAAATTTCGGGGCGATTGGATAATCTTACCTTTGAAAAACATTCATTGTGTAAACAAACTAACATTCATCGTGTAAACAAACTACGTGTAAAATTATTGACCAATCAGATTCATTTATCGTCACGACCAGTGCGGCGCCAAGCGGTAAAAGGCTGGAACTAACGATTTTTGGTTTTATATTTTCAAAAAAAGCACAATAACCTTTTTAGTTTTTGAATAGCCTATATGTTAAACGAAATATTCAGCTACCTTCATACGAAATTTTATAATATTGATTCTGTAGATTTTGCGCACCGCGATAACAAACATCGATTTTGCCTTCTGTAAAGCACATGTGCTCCTGGTCAGGATATGACATTTTTATTTTTTTATAATATACGAGTGTGTTCAAAAAGTATCGCGACTTTTGTGTTTTTTTCAAAAATTATTTATTTAT